>JAIPRK010001466.1:0-63377 GCA_025469195.1 Chaitophorus viminalis
AAACATATTAACTCCGTTCAGAATCGTTATTCGTATACAATGATATCTATCATTGCATTCAAATTTAACAAATCCATTGTAATAATGACCTATCCTATAAACGAGGTACACTCCACCCCTAACTGTATAGCAAAGCGAGGTCTACCCGTTCTTTTTTATTATATAGTTTTCATTTATACATTTCGTTTTGTGTTTATCGAAGACTCGAAGCACGTCATCCATTACGGAGGGGGAGGAGAGGAGGTAGCCAAATCCAGGGTGTATAAAAGGCGTGAGCTAGAGATACCGCGAACGCGGTTACCGAACGAGAAGATTTGCAAGCGGTTATATTATATTATGTATATGCACGTCGGAAACTGCCGTGCCGGCGGCGTCGCGCGTCGATAATCCATTCCAACTAGCGCGTTATGTGCACTTATAGACATGATACTATTAGTTATATACACGCGTGTTTTGCTATACATAATGTGTTTATACCGCCCACACGGTTGTCGGTTGCCAGGTATTCATAACTCACGATTAGTTGCACGCGTTGGGTAACGGCGGCAGCGGTATTATAGGATCTGCACGTCATGTAGACATACGCGGTAATAATATGTAAAAATCGGTTAGCTCTCTACGTGTGTTTAATATATAAATATATATAGGCGTATACGTTCATTGTAAACAGTAGCATATGTTTCTTATGTCGGCGCATTAACATAAAACGCTGTGCCATTAAAAAGCTGAATTTTTAAGGTGATTGTTGCATTAGCCCCGAGTAACAAAATGCATTTAGATTGCGTATCAAAGCTTGTGTTTGTGTGTGTGTGTGTGTGTGTGTGTTTCGTATTAAAAACTATAACACAATGTAACCCGTCGAGTCCAGACGCGTGCTCAATGACAAAATGCAACGGTGCACTCGTGTTCTAACTTTTACTCGTTTATTTTGTACAGCTGTATCTATATAGCTATACGAGTCTAAATATTTTAATATTACTGCAGAACCGTCGGGACCTTATTGAATGCCATGAAAAAAAACCGACATAATAAGTAAATATATTATTTTTCTCTGGTCTCCGTGCACTATAAGTTAAACACACAGTACTAGATGATTATTATTGTTCTCAATCATCAAGGACTGTAAACTTTTTTATGAGCTTCTGTTGTAGTGAAAATACGGTGCATTTCATAGTTCATGGTCTTATTTAATAAATAGACATATTTGCATTTCGCAGTGTTAAGCGCGCTATTGTTCAAAAGTTCAATGTACTTACAAAATACAAATTTATGAATAATAGCTAACGAAATATATTTGTTATAATTTGTACCTTGAGTCTAAAAAGATACTCTCTGAAATTGCCAACAAGTTACGTTTATGAATTTGTCTAATAATTAACACTTATCTTTGGTTCCAAAACCAAAGTTTGCATACAGATTACATATTACTGCCCGATGCATTTTTACGCCATATAAAACAATTTATTTTTGATTACATATAGATGCACAATAAGTTAACAACATTTTACTATACAACGACAGAATAAAAATGTTGGCATAGTTATAAATTATATTTTATAATCTTATGAATTATGAAACGAAAAATTGAACTGAAAACCAATTTTTTCTAAAATATCCTTTATTGGAGGACACAGTTTTAACACAATTATTATTATTATTATTATTATTTAAAATATTTCATAAAGTCCCTTCCCGCTCTCACTAATAATCGATTAAATATACTTTTCCGGAAGAGGTTTATAAGTGATTTACACAGGACTGTTGTTTTATGGATTACCTACCTACACTATATATTCGGCAGTACATAACAGCTTATTTGCTCTGTATTGTCCAAAAATAGTTAATCCCAGTTTTTAGCCGAACGTGCTGTTTTTAGCCGAACAAGGTGAGCCCTCGAAATAGGCGGTCTTTTAATATTTAACGGTAAACTGTTTTGTATAGGCGTGGAGGATGTATACTCACGTACACACGATGCATAGTGTGTACATATATATACAGTATAATATATAGTTCATAGAATTTTTATTTACTTGTTATTCCGATGGGTATTATATAACTTATAATATTTTGGGGTTAGGCAACGGATTTAGAATCGACGAAAACTATTGTTAAATTCTGAATGGAGTAATGGAATTTATTGGTTTTACAATGATGTGTTTTTATTTTATTTTTTTTCGTAAAACTCACTGTTTTATTAAGATAATTTTGGACGTTTAAGTTAATATTTTGATTAGAATATGTAGTGCTGTAATCCGTAATCCCTTGATTTGAGAAATACGTCGAAAGAGTCTTCAGTGGAATGAGTCTCAAACCGAATTGTGGACAAAAATATTATTTTGTTGTTGTATGATGAAGAGCTGAGATGATCGAATATGACGATTTATTATAATAATAGTAATTTGTATACGTCATGGTCGTACGTTTGCCACCGGTATTTCGTATAAGAATCGCTTTTTGTTTTCAATTGAAATAGAATAGCTATTATTATTGCATTCAAATTTAACAAATCCATTGTAATGACTAATCCTATGAACGAGGTTCACTACACCCCTTACTGTACAGCAGAGCGAGGTCCATCCGGTTCTTTTTAAGCTATAATATGGATGTACATCATACCTATGTATGCCAAACGGAAAAATTTAAATATACGGTCCGGCGATGTTGAACATAAACTACTAAGCTGTTATACGTTTTAATTTTCATTAATATTAGTATACCTATACTTATTCGACGTCCAAAGATTAAACTATTTTGCACAATTACCTAATGTAAACGTTTTAACGGATTTGAAACTGTTTGAATAATATAATATTATGCCACGAAAATAATATACACAAAACTTTAACACACCGCCGCTGTGCATGAGACGCCATCCGTCGATGGCACTTCACTAATTCCAGTATGGTGATGTAGTATTTATTATTTAAAATGCATTTGTTCAAACACGATTATTAATATGTAATATGCAAAACAAATGCCACTGCGTACACACACACACACACCATTCCATTTCTATCTTTTCACAATAATATTGTATTATAATACGAAGCGGGTTCATTATCGTTATTGCTTACCTATGTGCGCGTAACGTGTGTCAACAGCTGCGCGAGTAATGTATTGATTCCCTACGTCAAAATCGTAAATTAAATGTCAACTATGCGGTATTACATAAATATAGCGTCCCTCAATTGTTGCGCCCTAGAATATTCTATGGAAATGTCTTGGTATACGATGTGCAATATAATAATGTAAGAAAACCCTCTCTCACGGTCATTGGCGCTTTCCGCCGTACGTGCTCGAAATTGCGACAAAGGATGATCGAAATCATCTCAGTCTTTGGCCGATATGACTCTGCGCTGAAATGCATAATATTATATTGTAATGACTGTTCTGCTCGTATACACGTCCGACGTATTATCATGTAGTATACGGAATTCAGCAGTTGCATAAGTCCAGTGGAGTAATAATAATAATTAGATGTTTCAAATTTAAAGAAGAAAATTTGTGTCATACAATTATTGGTTTAATTAGTTTATAAATATTAGTAAAACATACTGTGTTAAAATATGTTTTTATTTATAACAAGAAAGGTAGAAGCCTTTTTTTCGCCAGATTATTAATAAATAAACTTAGATAAAAAGATGAAGTACTTCTTCTCCATATTTAAGTAGTCTAAATGGTTTTTAACTTAAAATTTTGAATCTAATTTCATAATATTTTTTGTATTGGAATTTTGTAAAAATAAATATTATACTTATACTAATGTCATGTAAAATATTTTAATTTGAAATATTAATATTTTTTTTTCTGTTCCTGAAGTTATCAAAACCCGAAAACACCTCACCCTCGAAAATATGCCACATTAAATGTGTGTAGTTGGTATATGTATTATGTCAATAGTATTATGATGTAAAAGAGTTTTTCATAATTTTTACAAAGTTTTACGTAATTACACATAAAACATTTGAGATTAATTTTTAATATATATGTATACTTATATAGTTATATATATATATAAATATATATTTAATAACAGGAAAATCTTAGTTAATTAATTCTATATTTTTATCGTTTAAATTATTTTAATTAAGTTATACAAATATTAAATTAACAATCGATAAATTCACTACCTACGAACATGTTATGAATTTAAAACTTATAAGAAGTTCTAATATTTTCATCTAGTAATACCTTTCTTGTGATGTTGTAAAGATGATTAAATATTTAAGTCAAAACATAAACAATTTCTTTATTCTTAATATTCTTAATAAATTACAGAATTATATAAATACTTCGAAGAACGGTGAAGTGTGGAAAAAATATCTTATACATCATAATATTTATTTTGATTATTTAGTTTTCGTTTTGAAAATAATAAGCTGTATGCTAAAATTTACTATAACTATAATATAGTTTGTATATTTTACTAGCCTTTACATAATTATGAAACTTACATATAAATATAAAATGATTTGTTTTGCACCAAACACAAATGCGATATATCAGGACATGTTTTTTTTTTTTTTGTACGTGAAATGTGAAGAAATAAATTAATGTTCTTACTCGTTGAACTCTTTAGATGCTCCTGTGATGTTTTATTTTTATATTTTATAAAAATTCCTTATTTTTTTTTTTTAAGTCTCTTAACCAATTTTGATGTGGTGAGAAAAATTAATAGATATTGTGAAAAAGTTGTTTTCAGATACATATATGAAAAAAAAACAAGTTTTGGTATCAATTTAATTAATTTTGGGTATTTTTAATGAGAAAATAAAATAAAACAAGTTTATTTTGATTGGAGGTGAGTAGACAAAATAATTATGATGTTATCATGAGTTAGATTATTACATGCCGCAGAGCATCCGTAATAATTCTAGATAAAATTATTCGAAAGTTTTACTCGGTGTTCATACCTATTTTAATTCAATAATAACAGACATTTCTGATTCCGGATGTGATTTAAGATAAATATCTATTTTTAAAAAACTTTATATTTATTAATGAAATAAATTAGCATAAGTCGATACGAGTTTTAGTTAACATCAAAATGTAATACGTTCTACGAATTGGACATACTATTATACAGTATGCTAAATATTAAAGTGTTTTACGGCTATGGTAATTATATTTGATCATATTCAACGTGCTACAGACTACAGTTATATTGTTAAACTATTAATACTGGCATTTTGATTTTCGTTAAGTTGTCGATTTTCATAATAATATATTTAGAATTTTTTTTTTTTTTTTTTTGTCATTGGAAGTGTATTATATTATGTGTTATCGGTATTGTAAGTATGCTTTAGATAACTAGATATTGTATGTTGTATTAAAATTTTAGATTTTTAAAAAGGTATGCATTTTGTATATTTTAGATAAGGTTAACCCGTTTGTTTATTTCTTATAAGTAATATGATTATTTATTTTAGTATTTTATTATTATTACTTTTTTTTTTTTTTTTGTGGCATTTAGGTTTTGAAAATATTTAAAAATTGGCATCGAATTTACTTGCTCCGAGGTTACAACTGTTTGTACAGATTTCTGGTTTTTTAATCACAATAATGAATACAAAAGGTCATCCATTACTTACGACTGTTTATTTTGGAGACGTCGTAGTTTACTCAAATCCGTTTCGTTTTATTTATCACCTGTGTCAATATCATTTTATTCAAATATCATGGAAAGTATATTTTTGTGAAGTTTATCTACAGTTAACTATTTGAACTCCATTCAGTATACGACTGCGGTTGCCGGTTAACCTATTCGTATCGTTTGTCTTCAACTATACAAAAATGTCATTTGGTTGAGTCGTACCAGCGATATTGTTCCAATATCGGTTTATTCATAATACAAGTTCAATAGTGTCGTATTGTTGATCACATAGTCAAGTTCTTTTAAATTTAAGCGGTCTCTTTTGACGTGACAAATCGGAGACGATTTCGAATTTTGAATCTCTGCTGTGTTATATCCATACATAATACAGTACGGTCCAATAATATTTAATACACACTAGGCGATTAACACGTCATATATTTATATGAACTATGTAAATACTAAATTATATGTATATCGTTAACACAAAAAAAAATTGTTGGGCATATTTATGTCTAACCTGTGATTAACTGTAGGAATGTTGCTCAATTACGATCATGATTTCTGTCTAAATATCGATTACGTATCTAATAAAAATGAGCATCTTTTTTCAAGCACGTTATTCAAATGTTAATCTAAATCGAGATCGATCATATCCGGGTTTAAGTAAAGTACAAAAATTGAATGAAACTCCGGCCATGGCAGATACTTGTACATTATAATATATGAATATTAAATAAAATATAGAAGTTGACATTATAGCTGAAATAAAATATACGATGAAAATGATAATATTATATTTACTTTTTTTATAATCTACATGATTTCACAATGTGAATCATTTTATACATAATTCAATTTAATTCATTTAAACTAATTAATTAACAGTTATAGTGCACTTTAAGAGAATTGTCAATATTGGAATTTTCGACCATACAAAATAGTCCAATGTAAAAAAAAAAAAAAAAAATTAAAAATAAAGAACTTTAATATTTCCACTGTCTGCAAGGCCAATTTATTCGAGAGAAACTAAGAGCGGTTTAATGTGTCTTATGGTATGGTTATTTATATACAAAGTTACCTATATATCACTGTGTACCAATAGTAACTATACTAAAGCATTTGAATTTGAATTTTTGACATACAACCAACTGCTGTAGAGTATTAGTTCAGTTATTTATGCTATAACATTATTTAAACCTATGAGAATATTTGAATAATTTATTCTTAAGATTGTATTTTATTTGCTTCAGTCGAATTGCGATATAAAATGAAATTCATATAAAACTATAAAAATAAATATTAATATTTGGTATCGAAATAACGGGATATTTTTCATTGTCCACCGTATTTAATTATGCACATTGACCACCGGCGATGGTTCTAAAATTTCTAAAACTAATGTAATACTAGTTGGACGAATCACATGTATAATAGCTACTATAATAATTCATAATAACCAGCTATTGCCGGCCGGGAACGCTTAATCAAGAAGAAATAATGAATAATTCGAGAATAAAATGATGTAGGTACTTGATCAATGCGCTCTAAAAAAAAACTAGACGAGTTTATGTCAATGAAAAAAATAGAAATTGTTGTAAATGATTTTATTAATTTTAGGTTCATTTACCTGTTATATAATTAATATATTTATCATAATTTATTAACAATCACGTGATTTTTATATTTCGAACAAAACAGAATTTTGCAGAGTTCAACATTTTTTTCTACTTCCGTTTTCCGTGTGGGTAGTAAATCAGAAATCTCAAATCTGTACCAAAAGTTGCATGCAACATTTATGTTTTTAATGGATAATTTACTAAAAAAGGCATACCTACTTTTAATTTGATGAAATTTCTGCGAGCAGTCCATTTGTAAACTTTGTTTATAATACTTTTTACGATATTATAAGAGTCGTGGTTTAATAGTTAAAGCAGCTTCGGTTTAATTTTCGCAATAAAAAACCAATAAAAATTGCCATGATACATTTCTGACCTATTTATATTGTGTTTGTTAATGGTTTTTCGTAAACTGTCGGCTTTATACATTATACTGTTTGGTACAATTTACTACACTCGTAGCTGAACAGTTTTAATATGTAGTTTTGCGTTTAACATTATATTTATGTATAAGAATGATATAACATTGACAAAACACATGAATTTAAAACTAATAATTAAACGTTCGTATACTAAGATTATTGTATAGAGATGTAAGTACAAAAAAGATATTTTAAGCAAATAATGGTCTTTTATTATATAAATTATTAAATAAGTTATTATATACATTTATTTGTAACTTTAACGTAATAATCTTAATTTAATTTGTCTGTTTCCGTATACAAATTACGGACGGAAAAAATGTCTGCATTGCGGTTGTTAATAAACTCAAAACTCATTGAAATCCGGCCAAATTTTGTATTTACCATAAAGTTAATTTATTATAAGTATATCACTATCGTTATTATATGTAGGTATATATATATATATATATATGCGGTGCTCTGTTTAAGCAAGACGTACTTCTTAGTTCTTATTTCTATACTATATATTGTGTGATAAATGAATTAGGTTTAAAACCCTTATTACCTATGTTCATAGGTTATGAATAGTTATATTACGAAGAGTTTTTTTTTATGTTTTATAGCTGTTTACACAATTAAATTATTGTACTAAAAATTTGAACTATTAGATCTATATAGAATACATATTTCATGCGTATATTGAGTTTTTTAACTAAACGTTTTGATTTAAAAACAAAATAATTACTGACCATAACGATTTTTAGAACAAATTTACCGAAAAACTAGTTGGCACAATTATTGATTATTATATTATAATTTATCAGTTTATCACTAATGACAAATCGCACTTATTTATACTACTAGTCGTTAAAACTGGGCAGTATAAATTGTTATTTCAAATTATAACCAAGTATCTATATAATTAACCAAACATTAAATCACACTTAAATTTTAAAAACAAATTTGAATACGTAAAATATCAAACTGATTATAGTCATCGAAGAAATGTGTACACAAGTGGATAAGCGCAATAATGATGTTGGATTTAAACGAACACAGCAATTTGTATATACAACCGTATAATGTTCAAGGCAAGACAATTATAATAAAAGATCCATACACGCTCTACTTAAATAATTACTCGTATGCATAATCGTTATGTTGTTGTGTTGTTTAATTCCGTATATTAATGAAATATTCAGAGAACATAGATAAATAATTGCTACGCAAATGTTGTGACATTTGAATAACAATAAATGCTCTCTTAATAAGTGAATGTCATCTTAATAAGTACGCTGTACGTTCAAAATTTGTGATTATTATTATAATTTTATAATAATTTTCGGTATATACGTGATATGGTACACATACGAGGATGTCAAGTAACGGATAGGCATGACCAGTTTATTTTGAACTAACTATAAATATTGTTTTAGAAGGATAATTTTATTGTTAATGGCAATATGAGTTTATTTCAGCTCTTATTAGTAAATATATACTGCTAATACACTAAAAGTTATATCAAAATATAAGTAACAACACATTACATACTACAAACAATTAATATAAGATGAGTAGGTAATGATTTCAATGAATTATAATATTGTACATGAATTGGATGTGTATCAATTTATATTATACAATAATAATATAATGCATTACTACGTATTTAGTTATAATAAAAATCAAATTGTTATTAATTGATTTCATATTTCCTAGGAAAATATGCAGCGTTGGTTGTATTTTAATTTAAAGTAATAAAAAATTATTTACTGAAAGCCAGATTGAATTATCTAGGTTTTCTGTTGTGATTAAAAATTATTTCATTTTGAAACCAATACATTCCGTATCACTATATCTGTTTGGGATAGAGCAGCGGTTCTCAACATTTTTACGAGGTGGTGCCTTTTTCTAGACCAACCTTAGTCATGATGCCCCATGTGAATATCACAATAAGTCAATAAAAATTCGCAATATGCATAATAAACGAATACTAATTATTTAATTTTTTCATTTTATTTAATATTCATTTAATTCTAGTTTTGTTTCCATGTGAGCCTCGGTGCCTCTTTTATAGGCTATTGGTGCCCTTGGGTCACAGTTTGGGAACCCCGTAGATGACGATCGTTATGTTAGCGTAAATAATTCTACCACTGCCAAGTTTTAGAGTTGCACATATAGTCAATGTGTGGATTTTTCCACCGATTATGACGTGAGCTCATCACCGTGTGTGTATCGAGATTTGCAGATCAATCGCAGCGCGTATAGGACAGTATATCATTATAATTATCATAATTATTTTTTACGTTTTGTATTATAATATGTTATATTATTGCTTATTACCAGTACTGGTATCTTATTTTTTCTTATTTTAGTACCTATTCAAGTTATTTGTGCAAGGTTTACTTCAATCTTCTAAACTAATACTTGTTAAGTTGGGTGCCTGTATAAGTGTAACACCCACTCAGATTATTAGATCTCTGTGAATTGTACTGGGCTCACTGCCCGTAAATAAATAATATATAAACATGTTTATGAATCGGTGACATTGATAATTCTACAAAATATAGTTGCACGTTTATTTTCATTTTTTCGGCAATCGTTAACGTCCCCTCGGCCATCGTGTGTGTCACATCCGCAGTGGTGGCCGGCGGCGATATTCGATGGTTATCGACACCGGTGGTCCCGTGCCATATTATACGTCCGTACGTATAGGGGTAGTTATATATGCGCGTTTCGGCCACGCCAAAGGGTCTTTTCCGTGCAGAATATCGGGGGAAAAAAAACCATTTCACTCCCCGTCCGACATAATATAATAGCAGCAGCACACGCGGTGGCCCCGCGGTACACATGCAGCTATGCATATAATAATATAATAAGTACACAGGCACACACGCATACGCGAGTGCACGTAAATACGAGGTGGTGATCGGCTAACACTGATACCGCGGCGGCGGTGTAAAAATCCTCGCGGACACAGACGGACGCAGTGCGACGTCGTCATGGAGAGGAAGAGATGCAAAGAAACATAACATAATACATATGGCGTATACACGGTATAATATATACTCGTTTTCATCGAGGAGAAAAAAACAGATGTTCGATAAGCTGAAAATAAAGGCACCTTTGACTATAATGCACGTCGAATGTCGACGTTCGTCCGATCGAATCAAAGTATTCATATGACGGTGTGCCGGTGTCGTTGGTCGCGGGGAAACGATTTCAATCGCGAAACGCATTTTCTACGTTGCGATTGAAACCCTTCTGTTTTGCAGCAGATTATTCGTTTCGGGACAAAACGAGTTATGTGCCAGTGCAGTCGAATGTTAAATCTATATGTGTACTCACGAAAAAAAGGCCAATCGCCGAAAAATCACTGCAAACGTCCACTATACGAAACATAAGGTCTTTTTGAATGATCATAAAATAATATAATATTAAACATCCTGTGTGTACAGAACGTGCGTATTATAATAGGTACATGTAGAGAATGAGTGTCTGACGTGATGTTCGCATACGCGATAGAGGAAAGGTCACCTCACAACGAGTTTTATTCGGTTTAATGTTTAATTTTTTCATACTTTTTAACAAACGATACATTCCAATAATATATTGTGTCAATTATAAAAAATAATCGGTTTTTATCGGCCGTCCGAGTAATACATTGTATTGTAAGTAAGCGGGGTTATTAATCTTATTTTTCTTCTTTTTTCTTTTCGAATAAATGAAATGATTTCTAGTTTAATTTTAGTATTTTGATCGAGACAAGAAAAAGTCACGTACAAAATCAGTATAAACATTGTGTATACGTAAAGTCTAAGTAAGTATAGGCTAACCGCGGTTAGGCGAATATAGTTACCAATGGTGTGTAACCTAAACATGTATGTATTTATAGTAATGACGGCCGTAATGTATTATAATATTTTAAAATAGGCGTATACGAGAAAAGACGGATGATATAGCGGGTCGACGAGAGATCGTACACGACGATTGCAGCGTACGTATATTAATCCACTATAATAATAATAATAATATGTACGTCATGTGTGTACGACAATGGTATTAGTATTTTTTTTTAATAGGGTTTAATTATACGCGTGTTTAATAGACTCGCGCGTCGTAAGCCCACACGCCGGGATAGGTATAATTGTACCACTGGAACTCGGTATGAATAAATATTAAGTTTCGTGACAAAAAACACCGGCGTACTGCAGGACCTATAACGCACATCACGTGGGCGTGTTGAATTGATACGAACAGGTACACGCACACATTTATCCTATCGCATTAAGATACTAATAACGATTTATTTCATGCATAATACGACATATTATATGCATGTTTATTTTTCCTTTTTTTTTTTTTCCACCGTAAACCGGACATATTGGTAGTGGATATAATAATTAATAATTTTAATTGATATACTGACTTTCGTACTGAGACGATGACGATGAACGATGTAAAAACACTAGGATTAAGTATAATATTTTATAACGTGTAATATTACATACGTATTATGTCTACGAATTTGACCGCGCATATTGTCGTGACTTTGTACACGGTGTACACGACTTATCGCGTGCTGAAATCGTTTTCAAATATACAATATTATATTATCACCCTGCAACGACGCGTCAATATATAGCCTGTTCTGTACGAAATACAATACTCCGCAGGTATTATCAAGGGTGAAAGATATTTGTTCAAAAGTATTTAGAATAAACATTCAATACTCAAATGATAGTGAAAAAACACCACTTTAAATATTTATTCGAATACTCTGTATACATAGTTTCTGACCTTTGTGTTTGCTTGTGTGTGTAAGTATAATTTTGTTTGAATATTTGATGGCAGTCGGGGAATTGAATAGAAATAATAATTGACCGGTGCGCCATAAAAAAGTTTTTTTTTTTCAGTGTGTAAAATATATTAAAATATAATATTCCATTTTTACCAAAAAAATGTCCGAAGGACTATTCAAAATTTCATCTTACTCAAATGATCTAATAATAATAATCATGGGGTGGTCCAACGTTATAACGTTCTACCCCGTTATTCTACCCATATACAAATATCCAATGGCGGCCTGACAAAAGTTCTTCAAGACACATGTCTCATGGTTATTTGTGGATGGATAGGTTGGTATGTTTCCTTTTATATTGGAAAGTTTGATGGAAATGTAGTACTTTCAATGTATATTAAGGTATAACGGCTTAGGTTGCCTAAAAAATTTTGGTTGGACGGTCTCTGATAATTATTTTGTCTCATCAATGGAAAATATTCACGCCACCACTGCAAATACCTATATACGTATTTCTGCGTATATTGTAGATCGAAATTGCTGACTCGCGATCCCGTACTAAGACGTAATATACCCTAACTGGGGATGCAAGCGTTGCGCCTAATATGCGTTTAAAGTCGATTAATTTAAGACCATCCGTCGTCGTCGAACATCATATTTTACATTTCATGCAACATGCGCGATAAAGTTACCATTTTTTAACGCTATGATTTCAAAATATTATATTCAGATACACCATTCTATTTTTAAAGTTCGTAGCGCCCACGTGCACTCGACATCTAGACGTCGCTGTATCGTAATTTACATTCAATTCAATAATAACAGGTTCTCAACGATGGAAATATATTCATATTTAGGAGCTTTATTTAAATATTGTTATTTATATCGTTAAAACCCAGTATTTACCATATTGAATGCAAATTGTCACGTCTGCATTGGCTGCATCCACGTATTTAGACGCTAGCAAATTCAACAAAATAGGATACTCACACCTCTGTAAATTATATCATAAAATTAATGGTTGTAGGTAATTATTATTATTATTATTAGTAGTAGTAGTAGTAGTAGTAGTAGTATTGTTGTTTTATTATATATATATATATTTTTTTTTTCATTATAAATATTATTACATTTTGATGCAGCAGATGGAGTGGCTTGTCGTGAATTACACTATTCTAGTTTCGTGGCGTTCGATGGGGGTTCACCGGCGTTCCTCCGCGACCGTAATGACGAGTTTCTGTCGCGTGCCAGCTGCTCGTCCACGAGGCGATGATGAAACCTGAAAATATACGTAGGTACAAGGAACACGCGTTTACAAGTCCGTCCGCGCCCCGATATCAGAGGTCCGTCTCGGTTAATATATAATTAATTAATATTATACTCCGGCGGATTGTAAATCCACGACGTGCGTATACAATTATGAGGCCCCGCCCCTGAAACAATGTGTAATGCATTTTCACACATAATGTTTGCGCAAACTTTATTCTGTTTTCGTGTAAAATGCCGAAACGCAATAGCTTTAAGTGTTTTAACGAACCGTTTAGTGAGTGGTCAAAATTATGTATACCTTAACGAATAACGAAGGACCAACAATAAACATTAAATATTTTATCTAAAAACGTATTATAAATCTTGCAAAATATTTTAGCTGACTGTCTTTCAATTGTGTATTAAAATTTAATTTATTAATTTACCACTGTCATTGACTGTGAACCTGAAACTAATGTTTTATAGGACAATAAAAAATATAATATTTTTTTTTTTATAAATATAAATGGTACCTTAATATTTTTTTCTTTTTATGGTTCTTAAGTTTATTAAACGAAATTATATGGGTTAAACAACGCTTCTTAACCTGTGATACTCATACCACTAATACACGAAGAAAATTTCGAATTAGAATATAGAATTAGAAAATTAGAATGAGAAAATATTATATAATTAAAAAAAAAAAAAACATTTAATAGTGATTTAGGACTTAAACTCATCAATATAGAGCCTCATATTGACGTCATCGTTCATTCAAAACAATACCAATCATCTTATTGAAATGAACTATAATAATTATAATAACAATTGTACATATTTGATTTAGTTTTTTTTCGCATTAATACTTATATTGTCATAATTTTGTAGTTTCTAATAAAATAAAATTATATAAATATATATAATACAAACGTATACATTATTAATAAGTACAAAAAGAAAAAAGGTCAGACGGTACGTAAAAATTTTCAAACTGTGTTGGTACTACGCGAATATAAAAAAGTTAAGAACCACTGAATGAATATGTTAAATTCATGTACATAAGGTTTATTTTATTTTTATGATTTTATTTATATGTTACACATAAAAGGTGTAACACAAATATTATATTTATCAAATGCATAATTTTAAACTGCGGTACCAATAAATGGTAGCACCGAAAAGTTCGTCCGTATCCGGGTCAAAGAAGCTTGGTCATGCTTGGTCTATAAGTTTCCATGATTTGCGAGTTCGGCGTCTAGTTGATCCTAGGCTGAACAGGGTTGCATTTCATAGAGTTTTCGCATCAGCAGCTGCAGTCCATACACGTGTAGGCGAACCAGTGCAGTCTTTATTATTAACGTCGTCGTTTGTTACACACACAAGAGGAGATAACGTCTTCTGATAAACATTAAAACATACGTCGAGCCGCAGGGGTCCGATCGAAGAGAATTCGCGTCTCATCGTATCGATTACCATCAAGAGAAGCGAGGGCACGTATCCCGTCGAGTTTTATTTTTACTCCCATCCTTTTTCATCCGTCGTTCACGTATAAAATCTCCTCCTTTTTTTCCCTTTTTCTATAATATTATTTACATACACTCCTTCTAACGTTCTACAAATTGTGTTGTTGTTATTATTATTGTTCCTTAATTTTAACTACCTTCTGATAGGAACTTTATGTAAGTAAAATATAAAATGTATTAGTTTTCATACCTAACTATTGTTTTATTTTTTTTTTTTTTAACTTTTTTCCAGGCATTTTTTTTTTTTTTTTTTTTTGTATAGATATATTCTAACCAAATTTCCATGAGATCGCGTGGCTGCTTATCTCAGTTTGAAAGTAAAATGCGCGTATATGCTACTTTAGAGAGGTTGGTGCTTTATCGATTTTTCATCGATATTTTCACCTAAATCCGAGCGAAATCACAAATATATTGATGGATAAGTTTTTCCATAATGAGTTTTTCCACTGAGCTTATCTTTCACTCATAGTTGTATACCTACGTCATATTTTTGGTACCTATTGGATATCCACGTTGAAAAGAGAACGCGCCGCGTCAGACGTATACATACCATGTAGTATAATATTCAGAAGGCTGCATACTATTTGCGGAAAAATTTTTCTAACTGATAAATGATAACACCTATGACATTACAATTATTGCGGACATGGTTTAGAAAAAACATACTAGTTGCGGACTTAAATGCCCAGAAATTACAGAAAATGCCCAGAAATGCCCATGGTTTTGGAGCAACGAAAACGACGAGAATAAAATAATATTAGAAAAAACCGCATTATCTCCAACAGTTATATATTATGATTATTATATTTTCTCGTATTTTATTCTATTTTTATGTCCAATTTATAATACACGCTCGATTGTATATTTTACATATAGTTATGACTATTATTAATATTTAATAGTATTGTTATTGATTGTTTTTCCGTCATAATCACCATAACCAAACCGTGAGAAAACAGAAAAACGTTTATTAATTTTTTTATCGACTCGTTTTGGCTATTTGTGCTCACGTACAACTGTATAAACTTTATCCCGAGTTATCTTTTCGAATGTACATACGGACGCATTATTTGCCAGTGTATAATATATTTTATTGTATAATGTACGTATAGTATAAAACTTTAAAACATAGGCGTATTGTATACGGTAATTCATACGTGCTGCAGCACTGCAACATAATTCTAATCAAAATCAAACAATATAATGTGAAATAATTAATATCATTGTGTAAAAAAAAAAAAAATGTAAATAGGAAAAGACAATAATAACGATAGTTATACCACGAACCGTTAAAAACAAAAATAAGTAATACACACAGAATTAAACCTACAACCTACGTTACACTAAATAAGTATATATACATATTATTATTATTATTAAATAGTTTACAACACCTATAGTTCAATTTAACGTTATTATTTTGAACATGCAAATTAATTTTAGTCGGACACGTTCGGATTAGATAATAATTGTATTTACAATTTACATAATTTTAAACGAGTTTTTTTCATTATTCTCGATCACCTATATTATACTGTATGTTTATACTGATTGCATGGTAACACAAATGGTTGATTTTTTTTTAATAACAACTCATTACCTACATCGTGACTCACGTTTAAGTAGCCGTTACTTTTTAATGGTAAAATTATACATTCATGTCAAATCGTTTGTAATTATTCAAAATTTGGAAGAAAAATACGAATTTTAATTGTTTTAATTTTTATTATTATCAATACTATATAATTAGCACACGGTGAATAAACATTACTTATTGTTTGCTTCGACCGTCTACAAGACCAAAATGCAATGAATTAAATAAATATACATTATATCATCCTAAGCGGAAATTCGAGTGATTTAGATTTTAAAACATTGGGCTGTGTATAATGTACGTATATATATAATAATATATAGTACAAGGGCAACATAATATTATTATAATGTCTTCATACAGCAGTTATTATACGCAAAACATTTTTTTTTTTTTTGATTCTATCAAACGAATGTAACACGTGTGCATTATTGTTTTTTCCAACCGGTAAATGAATGTTAGCGTAAGAAAATAAATTTAATAATTTTGATATTTTTTTTTTTCATTCCACGTATATGAAGTTGAAGTAATATAACATCAGATATTATATCAATTGAATTATTGTATATTATGTATTTCCGTGTTTTGTATTATTATAGCATGTAACTGTTGAATTAATTTTGTACTTTGTGCTCACTAGGGCGTAAATTATTCATGAACAAATAAAACAAAAACATTTTAAGTAGGAATTTCTAAATTCATCTATACACACGGATTCAATGATCGTTTAACAATATTTTTGTTTGCCATCAACAAAATAGAAATCGAAAATGTTTAAACCACGGTTTTTATACTTGAAATAATAATAATATTCTAATGGTGTATAACTATCACGATCATAGTATATCATCAACCCTTGTTACTTTACTTAGGTATACTATAGACTGTAAATTATAAAATACTATATTATATAATATATGAACTTGTGTTTATTTGCTTCAGGTAGATTATGTCAGCGATATTATAATATACGTATACTAAGTACTGCACGAATTATTAATTAGTATATATTTTTATGCACTGCATTTTTTTTTCGGAAAGTGGTATACATCCATATACACGGTACATCCATGGTTCATTAAACCAACATAATATTACCATTTAAATTAGTCATGTTAATATTATTATTATATAAGATATACGAACTTTATTCGATTATTTGACAGATTTTATTTAATCTTTGATTACATATACATTATCGATCTTGTACTCATATAATGCGTTGTGCAGTTGGACTCTGAAAATCGACATTCATTTGTATACTATGACATCGATCAATAAAAAGATAAAGAATTACTGATTTTTATTGAGATCACCTGAAAACAATTTTATGATTACCTATATCTAAATAAGTTATATTATTGTTATACTACAATAACTGTTATGTAATCTATCTACGTTAAAAGTAATTTTTTTTTCTTGCATAGTATAACTATACGTTATTTCAGTCAACATATGTATACTCAAGTTTTCTATTTTGAAAACTTGTGACCCAAATACATAAAATTCCCATCAAGCGATTCGATTTTAGAGACGATAACCGTTTACAGCTTAGGCATATAATTGACTAAATCACAGCAACCGAGCCCCGAGGTAACTCGTTATTATACGCGTTTTCAAAATCTGTGATGGAAGTATATAAAATACATAGTTGGGTTGAGAATGAATAAATAATACACACCGTTCAAGACGAACGGCGTTAAACTAATACGGAATGGCGTGCGGCGAAGATGCGTTCATTAGAAAGTCCATGAGCATCAGTAGCAGCTGCAACGTCAGCAGCTGTATTACCGTGGAAAAAAAAACCATGTTGTAGCTGCGCAATAATTATTATTAGTGTACTTGCGAACGATGAGATGAACAACATAATACCATTGATTATAAATACTATTTTAATTATGATAATATTTGGATCCCCCATATGGTGGCTGCACTCTGAAGTATACGGGCCGGTTGGCTCACTGTGCACTGATTTAATAACGTTTTACGCAAACCGTGGATGATGTGCGTGATGATATCGCACGCAAAACGGTCGCGGCGTCAAGAAAATATTGGGAAATCGTTTAGAAAACTAACCGCGACCAATGAAGATAAAATTCGTTTAGTATAAAATACGCGACGTGTATTATACGTAGGCAATATAGGTAATATAGGTAAGTATTGTTTGTCATGACATGTGTACTGCGGTTTTTATCGCGAAAGGCTGCCTTGTGGGTCGAAGGATATATATAGCCATATAGGTGGAAATTTCTATAATAAGCGATTAATTGAAAATTTTGAGGTTATATACCATACGTGCGTACACTATTATATTTGTATCTGTATTTATACCTTCGGAGGTTTATTAAACGATATGGCAATGGATGGGGATATACGATAGCCGCGAAGGCGAAGAGAATCGCGTTTATACGCGGTAAATCAGCCGTATTACGCATGGACAACAATATACCATAATATTATATACTATATAGGTATTCCATAGACACATGTAATATAATATTATGTTACGGAAGGACAGAGCAGATAAACATCGCACCGGAGTTCCTGTACAGCGGTATATTATATGGGAGTCGATATGAAGTCTGAATGCCTAAGCCTTTAAAGGTTTAAAGGTACATTATTGGACAATCCCACGAAATGCATATAAAAACGAATCGCGTGCATAATTATTATTATTGTTCTACGCAATCGGTGGTAACACTATTACATCGTCACCATGGTGCACGGTCGATGTAATGTAGTCTAATATGTACATGTCATTATCGTGTAATAGTTACCTATGTATACGATGATGGGTTCATCTTATTTAATCGAAATCCTATCGTCAACGCGACTATATTGGCCGTTACACTATGATTATAATATTTATTATAAATCTCACATTCCAGTCGAGTAAATTACAAATGTTCCCTGGCCTTCAATTACCCACGGTATGGTGTGTAGCGTAGTAACTTTCGCGAACGAGTCTGATGGAAAACCACCAGTATTTCCGCGATGCGTATATTTTTAAGTATTTTGAACGAGTAAGCAATCTATGTATATACGCTACAAGGGTATAATAAAGATTTTACAAAATGCTGGCCGGTGGTATGTAAATTTACTATTAATATAATAATATTTATAATAATAATAATAATTATTATTATTATGTTGAATGAGGAAACATATCGCATTACTGAAATACATGCCATAAGCCTTGTCGGTAATAATAATAATACATTATTATGCATCTCTGGACCGATGAGGTACACCATTTAGTGCCGCAAAAACTCGAGCTTCCATGGTTGGATGGTGGGTAAAAAACAAATAATACAGTATTATCCCTTACTACCTTCAAAGTTATTGTTTCTTCTAATCAAATGTTTCATCGTTTTGATAGGAATAAATAAATTCATATCATAATACGTCATGCAGCTTTTACTATGTTTGTTTCGTTCAATGAATTCAGTTATGATATAATAATGAAAAAAGGTGATTATTATTATTATTAGATATGATTTTAATAAGTCTTTCGAAAAATTATTTGAGTTGATATAAAGCAGTATAAACACTATAAACTAGTCGTAAAATAAAAAAAAAATATTATCTGAACTTATGAAAATTAACTATGACCATCGAAAAAATAGTATAAATTGTCACATAATTTAATGAAACTGCCAATTATATATCGTTCGGAAACAAAATATATATTACTATATATAAACATAATATATTATCCTAGGAATAGGTACGTACAGTTGTATTGGTTCAAGTTTCTTTATAAAATTACAAACATTTCTTACAACGCAACTGCTGTATCCCCAGTAGTCGCGGGAACTGGACCCGTCGCACTTCGGTCGTGTTGCATATGATAAACGAATGGCGAATGGCGATTGAAATGTTGCTGTAAAAAATCGTTGTCATTACAGTTGGCTAACCGTACACGACAACATTGCAACAAATGACCTACGAATTGTATACATGCCGCCAAACGACTTTGCGGACGAAAAAAGTTTGTAAGAACGAGTATACAGTATACCTATACCGCGGAAGTGAATAAATGGCGGCTGCTGCCGTCGCCGTCACATATGCGTATATTAGATACAAGTAAAGCATGTGTCTATTGGATTCAAAACGACCCAAGTAGGTATATAGACACACGGATTTCCTTTTCACCTTGGTAATCTCCGTCGTGCACAGCGCCGTTTATAACACGTCATCGTCTTGATCGGTGATGCCCAACCCGTGGCCCGTTACAATTTTTTTAAATAAAACAAAATATTCAAAAAAAAAAAAAAAACAGTAAAATTATTACAAGATACGATTTTTATTAATCCGTGAACTCTTTTAAATATTCTAAAAATATAATAATAATAATACCTGTAGTAATTATAAAAATAAAAAAAATGTCTACACTTATTTTTATTGTGAAATTTGAGTTTGTTTCTCGTTTACTAATGATGAAAAATCTGATTGCAATTTAGTGGTTCTAATTCTCAAAATTGAATGAAGGTGGTTTATTCGTAAATCGCGATCTATAAACTGATTTTGTTTGTTTTATCCGTGAAAAAATTTTTTCAAATATATACGTCGAGCCAAATACAGTTGCCATTTTCATCATAATGTCTGTCAAAACGAGGAAATCTTCGTGTGAAAGTTCTGAATGAAATTTTAAAATATCATTTTTTTCTTCATTTTTTAAAATTCATCATAGTAAAATGAATATGTTTTCAACCTAATAAGTTTAATTTGAAAATAAATGTCGACATCAATTTCATTAATATTGAAGAATGGGTTTTCATAATAACACCTAAACGATATTATTCGTACTTTTATATTTGGTGGCTTTCTCGAAGATAATTGTTTACCAAAGTGGTCCGCCGGGAAAAAAGTTTGAGCATCACTGGACTCTTGATTATTCTTATTATTTTACATAATATTATGCTCAAAACCGAAAGAAAGCTAATTAATTCTTCATCTTAAATCACGATATTTACACGCCGAAGAAGCCGATTAGTTCGTTTTAATGTCAATGTATACAATACATGCAGTGTCGATACAGGTATGTATATACTACGATTTTTTTATTTATTTGTTTTTCGTACTATAAAAATTAACCCTGCAAACTGCCGATTGCAGGAACTTGTATGTACGCGCCTTATATTCGCCATAAACGACGTACACACAATTTCGACCCGGTGACGTTTACACGTGTGTGAAACGAGTACAATATACAAAATCGACGTACGTACGTACATCGGGGTGTCACGGGAGTTTTCGTCGAAATATTGGCGTTTCGCGCGCGGTGGAGTTTTATCGCGTCAAAAGTAAAATAGCTGAAACACGCGCCTCATGCACAACATAATTTCGGGTGCATTTTCGCGATGCACCCGGCGAAACGCGTGCGTCTATAGAATCCAAGTCTACAAAAATATAGGATCGCGTGCACCTTTATGTACGTACGGACGAACGTGTGAACGAGTACGGACGAACGGACAGAGGGACGTGGTACATATAGTATTATGCTTATACGATATTATATATACACAGTAAATAATATAATGACAGGGCGAGAGGGACCCTTCACGCGGTTTTCCTTTCGCGCGAGCGAGCACATGGATACACTATAATAACGTGTGCATATAATGTGCAATATCTAGTCCAGAATAATATAGGTTTTAAAATGCGTTCTCATTTATTTTTCACCGCCGCCGCGCGGCCGAAATGGCTCGTTAAAAACATTTCGGGCTGTTAAACTCGAATAGGCGTATGCGCGTGACACGTTTTTCTCGAGCGCGTTCTTCCCCCTTACCCCATCCAGCGTCGAATTATTATTATTATTATTATTATTATTATGAGTCTGTTTTTATTTAGACGTTCTAAAAAAAAAAAAAAAAAAAATCAAAAGAAAAGAAAATTAACATTCAAGTGGTGCGTTTGTATATGTATATTTATTGTATATATAGGTATTATTCTGTTATATTATATATTTATTATTATTATTATGACTATCTGACGTTGTGTTCCTCCATGAAATTAGAGTGCAGAGAAAAGTATACAGAATATAATCTCAACGTTTGCGGGCCGTTAAGTAAAAACAATAGGTCTGACGTAAAGACAAAAATACGCCTTTTTATACAAATTATATACTTTGTTTAATCGGATGAGGGTGTTGGTTTCGTTTAAAACGTATCATGTACGATATACCTATATATCTTATGAGGTATAAATTCTATAGAAATGTATCGTTTGTCGCTACAGGGACTCGATGTGGTTGTTTTCAGATTATTTTTTTTAAACGAAGTAAAACTTTGACCAGGCACCATCCGTCAAAAAAATAAAAATAAATAAATAAAAATGAAGCTTATATTCCCTTATTATTGTAAATCACGGTTCCTCAGATCCAAGCCGATTCCCGTCCACTGTCGACCATACGTGACTGTTGAACAGCTTCTAAAATCAGATAAAAAGGTCATATATTGCTGTCTTCTAATTGACTAGACCACACATACTTTTGCAAAAGTCCTGCCACCAACTTGAAAGCTCATCGTCGATACATAAAACGTGACGTAAAAAATTATTATCATGTTGCGTGAAATTGTATATTCATATAGGTTATATAGGTTCGTATAGGCCCGTTGGCATTCACGGACTAATTCCAAAGTGCGTAGGCGTTGTAACATTGATTGATCATCGTGGATATTATTTTATCACTATTAGATGCGAGAACACCACGGACGTCTATATTTCGCGTTTTATCATTTCGAGCCGAGAGTCTATATAGGCAATCAAAATGACTATACCTACACGTACGCTTACATATAAATTCGAGCTTAATGCGTGTAAACCTAACCGTATTTAATGATAAACAACAATAGTTATTAAAAAAAAAAACACACGTTCTGGACGTGATTGTCGTGATTTGACGTGATTGTCGATTATAGATTCTGTTCAAGACGATATTTAACGTTAGACAACCGTTGCCGTTCGCCAAACGATGTTCCATATATTATATTTTATCGTCTAATATACTGCAGGTACCTACTACGCACCTCCCGTCACCTCTCTGATGGTAAACTTTCCGTGCCCTGCAGTTGTTATAATACGTTCTATTTTAATATACGAGAACACTTATAGCGAGTGTTAAAAAAGTAAATAAAAGTACTATTAGTGCACCGTAATATTATAATATTACTGTTACGGTAGTATGAACTACGTAGACTTGACGTGTAAACGATAGTTTCAACGGTTCGTGTTACGAGAAGAACTGCTAATAATCATTATATATGTATTTATGTATATTGTATAAACTGTACACGTAGACAGTGTATAATATGCAAGTATATTATATTATGTACAATTTGCATCACATATACATGTATAAAGTTGCCTGCAATTATACTTAGCAACGTGTCAAAACGCGCTTTGCAGTAGTAGATGTGAATAACACACGTCTGTTGCAGTTTGTTTTCTTCTATAGACGAGAATATTATCAATAACGGAAAATAATATAACCTTTGTTTTTTTTTTTAATTACCTATTATATAGTTTCCTTTAAACGTCAACATTATACCCGCTTTGGTGGCACACTCGTCATCGTCGTACCGTGTTTACACGGAGCACACTGCACCGTATTAAGGTACATAATACGTAATACATATTAATAATACATCTATTGCTACAAATTTATTATAATATTTTTATATATTCTAGTGGACACATACACACACACACACACACACACATATACATACACATAGATATTATGGTTAATAATCGTACATGCAGTTGTGCGTCCCGTCGATGTCTTCGAGATACCTATAATGATAAAATAATATTATATTGCGTTATCGACCTTCGCCCTAATTATATTACGATCGAGGAGCGGCGCGGCGCACTCGTGTATTTCCTATATACTACATTATAATAATATATTATGTACATTTTATTCATTCTGTGCATGTATTATTATGACACATGTACGTACACGCGTCTATAATACAAGCATGGGTGGCTTCGCACATAATACAAAGTTAGTGGCTTGTGGTGGTTTTAATTGCGCTCGTCGCGACCGCCCGTAACCCCTAACCTAAGTTCTGCATGGTAAAAATCGTTTCGTGTACATTGTGTACACGTAAAATCTAATAATATGTATAAGAAGCCAAGACTTATTATTTCGTATCGAACAACGTTAAAACGCGTACTTACATATAATAATCGGCACCGTTATCGAGCATGTCTTTTAACCTCGGCGTGTATTTCTCGCCCGTCGTGCATCGGCTATAAATATACTAAATAAATAGTCGATCATCATCGGTACTCTCTGTTCTCTCTCGTCCCGTCCACGTGTATATACCTATACATTATAATGAGGCTTCTTTTTTCCACTATATCGGCCATCACTCCCTTCTTCCCTGCATCACCCATTAGTGGTCGGTCGTATGTATACCCACAGCTTTTCCATCGGTTTCATATTACACCTCTATAATATATTATTATAATACGTCGTCGCCACCGCCACCGGTTCGTTCGCTATGTCGACAGCCGCTCGCCTTTCACCGTTATAACGGTACACGTGAATCAGTCTAAAAGGGATTTCTGAAATTAATAACAACAGTAAATTTATCATCTCACCTGATGTGTATAGATACAGCCACCGTGTATTATACCATTCAGCCGTTTTTCGCACCGGGTGCCAGCTTATATCGAAAAACTATAATACGTTTGTGGTGTATACAAGTATAGACAGTTGTTCGTGTGTATTATACAAGCAGCTATTATTATTTAATGTTTGAATAGCCTAGTTCGAGTTTCCACCAAAATATACTGAATAATGGACAAAAATAAAATTAGGTACAGTAAGAAATTCAAATAATAATCGGTTCGTTTTAAAATTCACGTAGTTAAAACGTTCAACGTTAAAACTATAAATTAGCTCGTTTTATATGATACACCCTGTGTTATACTGCTACGCAAGTTATGCATTATGTTTATAACAATTTTAGATGAATTATATTATTCGGACATATAAAACAAAGTAAATATTAACTAAATGAATATTTTATATATTATTTACAGTGCAGCCGTGTCAAGTATTCATCCATAATATAGATGAAATGTGTTTTATCATAATTTACCATTCGATTATAAATACGATACATAATATATCCTCATATGGAATCAATTTAATATTTTAAAAGGATGCCCGAGTATAAAGATAAAAATTGGTTTATTTTCTATTCGAAAAAATGAAAATCATCAATTCAAATGCAATGGGATTTTTGAAAAATACTGCAATTATTTGGTAATAGTTGCAACTTTTAGAACAAATTTTATTTTTATTTT
This sequence comes from Chaitophorus viminalis, assembly GCA_025469195.1. Lineage (NCBI taxonomy): Eukaryota > Metazoa > Arthropoda > Insecta > Hemiptera > Aphididae > Chaitophorus > Chaitophorus viminalis. Next base: position 26,107 of record JAIPRK010001466.1, read on the forward strand.
TTTCATTTGTTTTTCATTGAAACGACCGTTAGGTTCTTCGTCAATGACTTGTCACTTGGGAGGGGTAGATGAAGCACTTGTACCCCTTTTCTATAAGAAGAGAATTTTCACATGTGTGTATTCTCAGTGAGGCGATTACTGTGAGGGGCAGTGTTGAACAATCAGAACGAGAACAGGGGAAGAGACTACAGAATTAATTCTGCAGAATTTTTTATTTTTATTTTTTTTTTGCACTGAGCCGGGTTTATACTGATGACAGTGCGCATCGCAGCTAGTTTTGTGACTTTTGTTGAACAAGTATGAATTTAAATTTACGTAATTTGTTTAAGTGAAACGAGTACCACTGGGTCTATTATATATAGAAAAAGTTACTGGAGTGTATATATTATATTAAACAGCGCGATTTCGTGTAAAAAATGTCTGCGTATAATGAAATCGTTGTATAAATCGTACAGGCAGGTGTATACCTATATATTCATAAATCTATATAATGTCCGTCGAATAAATCGATCGTATAGTGTATACAACATAAGTTATATAGCTGTAGATATGAATGCGTACGCAATTATCTATAAGATGATTTATATGGTGTCCGTCACGTGAGGGTTTCGTAAGTGTTTCTCAAATATTTATTCGAATAATATTTAATATAGAAAATTAATTTTCGAGAGGGTCATTTTGAATGGCCACCAAACCTTTCCTGTGGTTAACCTTGGAGCTGCACACACCGCCACCGCGCAGCACAGCAATGACAATATTATTACTATTATATATTATGCGCGACCATCGTACGCGTTGGTAATATTTAAACTTCCATCGAGCACGTCCAATTAATTTTTAACGATGTAAACATTATAAGCGCATCGTCGTGGGATGAAACACACACATTATAATTATTTGTCGCGTGTATATTTTCGTGATCGCTTTCGAGTCACTGCGCTGAATTCTACGCGTAATATAATATTATTATTATCGTATAATATTATGTAACCAATTTGTTTGGCGATTACTTTTTCATATTTTAATTAGGATTACTGCTGCGTTATAGGTAATATATACTTGTCGGTGAACGAATTTCGGGTACAACAATAGCACGTCGATGTAATATTGCCTAAACGTTTACTGGAAAGTTTGATAATAAATTAATGCACTTTATTTTTATCACATTGTCGTCGTCCTCTATGTAACTAATCTACTTGCAGTGATCAAAATGTTCAAATTAAACATTATTAGATTTACCTGCGGGACCATATTGTATTGAATATATTATAATGGTTCACGAGTACTGCTGGGTTGTGTATAGTGGATGTAAAATGTATTGTCTCTGGATGTAGCGTATCTCGTTAACCGTTATATTTGTATCCAGACCTTCTAAAAAAATAAAACACACGAGACATTATTAGAATGTAAACTTAACATAATATTAATTTATTATATTTGAAATGGTTGTTGCTGAAATTACCATTCTATATTTATATTTTTATAGTTGTTCGTTTTTATCGATTATCGCTTACATATTATTATTATTATTATTATATGCGATCGTGTTTTGAGCAAAAATAATAATAATAATAATAAGAATAAAAATACAAACGTAATAATTTCGGGTTTAAACTTTATTGTCTATTATATAACATTGAAGTAGGATTTCGCTAAGATCTGCAGTTAACAAAACGTAAACCTCTATATATTATCTTTCATCGCAATACGAAACTTATATTGCATCTAGACTTTTCATCTTTTCTACTGATTCTCGTTTGGCTAAATAATACGTGTACGCGTCTTTTAAGGTACACAATATATAATTGTTCGATTAACATTATATACGATACAACACGAACGCACGACACGACGATAACATTGTTTTCGCTTTAATTGTCATGGAAAACGCAAAACGTATTATATATATTATATTGTAGCTGGGCGACGCAGATACTATATTATTGATCAGCAGAACTATTATATTATATAATCACGTGGAATCGACAAAAATCGACGCGATCGTACGGACTTGTCACAATCATCGGTTATCCTCGGTACGACCATGGTGACGATAATAATACTATCGTATCGTCCTAAGAGTTCTTGCAGTCGTTCGTCCGCGATTCCGAGTTGAACCAATACTGATAATATCATAACAATATAACGATATAATTTATAACCACTATGCGATTCCGCGGTTGACCGCGTCAAATAATTATTATGCGCGTTTTGATAAGTGTACCTGAACACCGAAAACTCTATGTTTTTCTGCGCTGCACAATAATACCGTTTCACATACGTAAACATGCTTCAAACTTATCGTATATGTACAATACGCGTTATATTTTGCTGTTTTGCAGTGCATACACTATTCGTGATGTATTAACATACTATAATTGTATGTGTGTTTATGGTGTACGCGCGTTGAACTTTACGCGTGAACAATAAAGAAACGTGTTATCCACGGTTGAACGCATACACACACAATATCTGTTTATACGCAGGTACACACGCATTATAATATATGTATCATGTCGAACGGATTGCGTGTTAGTGATTCTAATGACGATAATACCTATAAAATTCTACCGCAACGTGCGCATAATAATATGTATGTATACGTAATACACATTATCGTACAGATTTCGAACGACCGTAATTTGAATACGAAACAATCAAGTGTTTTCGAATAGGTCGTTTAATATGGTTGAATGTTTTTTTTTTTTTTTTTGCCACCGAACACCGAATTGTCGTGCGTTTTTCAACGATTATTACATAATATAGTATGTATAAACGACATCGATATTTTTATTTATAACATATGATTCGCAAAGCAAGGTCCACGCTCGCACGTGTATCGTATTTATCTACGCACATAGTGCAGTTGCCAGTGTTAATGTTACAATACTGTCACTAACTTATGTTACAAGAATCGTCATGGACATTTTTATACGGGCCCACGGACAAAACGTATCCGCTAGCTGTGTGTGCACCCTGTACTTTGTATAGGTAACTAATCCATAGCTTAGTATTGACTTTTAAGCAACCCAACTTGTTTAAACATAAAATAGCGAGTACAAGCATTTAGGTTGGAATGGAGCATCGGGGGCGAAAAACTTCGATGTTAAAGTGTATTCAAATTATATTATACGAGTGCTTCATCTTCACCATGATCACGATGCTTCCTAATCTAATTATTCATACTACCCCCCCCCCCTTCATACCTTAACTTTGAATCATTTCAAACGTTTCGATTTGTTGTAAGACCATAATGTTGAAGGTTGATATTAATTAAATTATAAAAACTCCACTTTGATTAAAAAAAAGAAGAAAAAAACCGTATTGATGTTGTACAGCTTATTTTCCAAAAAAAGATTTATACATTAAACATTAAATCGATTTTTGCACAAACCAAATGATCGAAAATACATCATAGAATATCTATGTTTCTATACAACTCATGTATCATCATCGGCGGAGCAGAGGAGTATATATAATAATAATATAATTTAGTATGCTTTTAGTATTACGCGACACGAACGGTTATCAAATACACATGACCTCTCGTCGACATTGTCGTGTGCGTGTGTGATAGTGTAGAAGAAAGAATAAAAAAAAAAAAAAAAAAACACAATAGCTCGCGACCAACGTCCGATATGATATATAATATGTATTAATGGGGTTAATACTCTCGGCAGCAGTGACGATCGTATCGAGTATTTTTTATGGCATTTAATGTACATATTATACAATGTGTATATACTGTATTAAGTATATGTTTAGCGGGGATTTCGTAAAACCATTTGAAAATATTTTGCGTTGAAAACGAAAAAAAAAAAATTCCTGTTTTGATTTATTCAAAGCACAACGCTGTAGGTATTCCTTAAACGGTTTCAACGGATTTCGATTATTATAAAATATGTACATATTATAAAAAGTGAAAAATTCGACTTATCAAACATATATTATTCGGTTCAACAAATTGTTTATTAATCACTAAGCTATATAAGTATTTATAATATTCACACACTCACACACAAAATATATACATACAAATATATGTGTTTTAATTAACTGATCTTAGATTAAAAATTTTCATTACATGGAAAAGCCACTTTAACAATATTCACGTGCCACTCTCGTAATATGAAACAGAAGTCATTTATAGGCGTTATATAGTATATAATTATACTTTCCTAACTACTTCATTATGATAAAGTATGACGTGTGAATGCATTGACAACAGTCATGTCGCAACATAATATGTATATTATATTTGTGTAATGTATACCCGTCTAGGTGTACTATAATATATGTATTTAAATATAGTTTATATATGCATTTCGTTTGCCAAAATAATAATATGTATTTCACGTGGCGTTCAACATCCTATGAGATATTTTCACGGGGTTATTCATATATTTTATAATGCATCAACTAAGTCGATTAAATACGGTAAGAAAATGTTCACTCCGAAAAGATATTCCAATTTAGCATTGATTTTATAACATTTTGAAATAATTGGTTTTAGACGCGTATTTCTAGCCTGTCCAATAATCAGTATGTCGATGCAACGTTATCGATAGTGCCATAATGTTGATCATACAGCCATACGGGATTGAATCACATTTCCAATAAAGAGAAGATGAATTTCCGTATTGTCAATGATCCATATGGTTTTATGGAAGTAATATTATCATAACAATTTAATTGGACTGTTAATACGGAGTGTATAAACAGTAATAGCAATAATAATAATTACTATATATATATATATATATATATATATATATATATATATGATATGATATATATACAATATGATAATCGTGTTTAGTGGTATGCACCATAGTGCACGGTATTCCGGAATCGTATGGAGCCAAATGAATATTCTGACTTGGACTCCGCTAATGTTTCGACGGGATTCAACTATTATAATGCGTGTCACGGTTAGCCAGTCCCAAAAACGTATTACCATGACAATAACGCATCCATGCATAGGTAAACATTAAAACATGCATTTATATAAATGTCACTGCACTGGTCAACAGCACTTGTCACAATAAAGGATTTACCACATATGGTATTTTTTTAGTATACCGAATAACAATATTATGTTGGCTCTTATTAGTTATTACTACATGATAACAAACCGTAATAAAGTAAATATAATGTGATTACATTAACGACACTAATTTTTACTCGAACCCAATGCCTTTTTCATAATAACAGTATAGTAGGCAAGTCACATTATTAGTGTACTTAACAAGTCGAATCGACCAGATTTCAGAAATGTATAAGTAACGTTAATAGTCGTATGGTACGTACAGTTTTACCGTTAGTTTTGCTATCGGCTTACTGAAACGTCTGGTAATAAAAATGAAACCACTGATAGTATTCGAATACTTCTCCGATGACAAATCTATACAATATGGACCTACCTATATTGTAATTTATCGCCGGAGGACTGTAGAAATAAACTCAAGAGCATTAGCGTAATTCGAACGTTGAACCTAATATTATACCAAACGATATTCCCTACACACATTTTGTTTTAATGGTATAAAATATTGTATATCTATATATGCCTTATGGCTACTGTACATCGCATAAAGTATGTAATTGTATTCTAGTAAACTAAATAAAAACGAAATACATCGTTAAAAAATACGTTAAATAAATATAAAGATATGATAAAGTACAAAAATAAAAAATTATAATAACAAAACTGAATCTAGTAACTTTATTGTGGAAGCCTGATTTGAAATTATAATAATAATAAACATTAACGATTTGACGTAAATTTGTCAACGTAGACGGTACTTGGTATTTATTAGTTTATACAGCTTATTATTACCAACAGAAACGAAAATCAAAAATCAAAATAATAAAATTACTAAAATAAAAGACTACTGTATTGAATCAATAAATATAGAAAATAATTTTAAATATTTGGGTATTTAAATTAGTAATAATATAAAGAATCAAATAATTCTATTAGTATACTTAAATAAAAACTGGGAAAAATGATGTATGAGTCAAAAAATCTGAAAAAAATTCTAGAATTAGTTGAACTACTTCAAGTTTACTTAACATTAGTGGATTATACAATCTTTTATAGTATATTAAGTTGGGGTGGTACATTCGATAATGTGATATATCAGTTAGAAATAATTAAAAATCAATTTATAGAAATATTGCTAGGTATAAAAAAAATTTACTCAATGATAAATAATATATATAAAGAACTAAATACTCTACCTGTTGAGAAATTCAACCTGGAAACAACTTCTATATATTTGAAAGCCATAATTATTTATTATAATCAATATTACATTAGATAACTACAAGGTATGTAAAAAATAATTTTGTCATTAAAATAAAAATAAAACTACATTTGGTAGATATTTTGAAATAATCAGTAACAAACTATGTAATAAATTTCCATATTGTATAATAAACCTTTCAAAAAATGTATTAAAAAATAAATTATTTCGCCTTAGTTATTACAGTCTTCAGATGAATTAATGATATTACTATAATGATGTTTTATTAGTGTTACAAAAGTCTATGCGAAATAGTTAAATTCTAATCATATAAATTTTACCTACTAAATACTAAATAGAAATGTTATTTTTATGTAAATTAAATTTAGAACTCCTGGATCCTCGCATGAATCTTCTCAGTAGGACCAAGAATTCATTTGTAAATAGAATTCAATTTAATAAATTTATTTATTAATCATACAATAATAGTTATATACTTGTAGTTTTTAATGTAAAATCGTAAGTGCTAGTATACAGTTTGATGATAAACGCAGTTGTAACCACATGTTTAAAATAATAGCTCGTTAGAACGTTACATGTTGGTGTACATACAGTTGGTGGTACATGCATTTGAATTAATGATTTTGAATTCGCAAAGTCCATTGTTGTACAAAAACAATTGAAATAAGCTGGTGTTCTATTAATAATCCATGTTTATTTATATTTCATAAAATTCCTCAAAACGAAACGAATAGGCCGCGTGTTGAGTAAAATGTAAATTAGTGATTTGTGTTAACCGACGCAAATAAGACGTACCTAGATAGGTATATTGACAGAAAACGTGTATTTTGGTAAATTTATTTCACAAAAAAAGCAAACAATTTATTAAAATATTAATTGTATACAGTGTTCTGTGTGCGCGCACACGGATTTCTTCGAAATAGTATTTTTTTACACAGCGATACAACGATAAGGGTATAAAGGTTGGCGGTTGGTGTTCGAATGTCGAATAATGTTTTAAAATAATCGATGTTTAGAAATTAATCTACATAAATTTAGGTGAATATCACATAGTAGATCGCATCTGTTACCATACCGTAAAATGTTTGTAAAAGCGTCCTACGTAAGTAATCGTGATACGCTAAAAAAATATATATATATATATAATACATCAGAATATTAAGTATTATGTACGTTTCGACTGGAATCAATATGCATTTGCAAAATATTTGATTCCTTTATAGATTCATATTTATAATGTTGTATCAGGTGAATTCAGTATATCATTTAGTATATGTGTATTGTGTACATTTGGTATTTACATTATAGGTGTATAATATACAGTGAAAATGAATGATATTGTATTGAATATTATTTGCGTCGACACAAAACGATTGGAAAACTGCAATTATGACCGATGCGACGCGGAAATATATTCGGATGCACTTCTTCTTTTCGTTAGCCCTCCATTCAGCGTCTTTGTCCTATCATTGATTGAAATTATCAGCCCGACGCGACTGCGTGTTTGTTTTCGTTGTGTAATATGTTTAAACATGATGATCATATAAACTGAACTATACATATACCTAACTGTCCGACAATAATCTGTTAACTATACCACAGTATACGCACATACGTGTACAGCATTGTAATAGTTATAGATGTGTAACTATACAACCCATAGTCGTCGAATTGGTGCGTGTAATAATAACTCTCTATTCGTATACCACGGTTCGAGTAATCAATTTATTTATTTATTCGAAAATTATTTAAGAATACGATTGAACAAAAATCTCTGATCGAATATTATTGTCAATCGAAGAATATTTGTCGACTTTCAGATTCGACATACCTTTGAGAGTATAGACCTCCAAACACTGTCAGTGGCGTCAATAATATTATTATAACGTTATTGCCGTCACATCAACACCGCCAACGGCTTGAGAATTAATCTAAATAACACGCTATACGACCGTCGACGTCGTCGTCCCGAGCTTGGAATTAATATTAAGAGGAGTGGTTGCTACTTGTTTATCAGATATTTTTTAATTTACACGTACGTTTCGAATGCAATTTCCGGTCGTAAAAGCAATATTGTTTCGTACGGACGAATACAATACAGAGCGTTACGCCGTTCCATATTGTATTATTATTATTTTTATTATTATTACTATCATTATTATTATTATGTGTTTATATTAATATCTCAATGAACGTAAACCAGGAAAAAAAAATGTGTATATATTATTATACAATTTTCCCCAGATCACAGTTAAACTGCAATGTTTGCACTCAAAAATGATATTATTATTGATCGAACAGTTTTTTTTATTAATTCTAAGTACAAAAATTATTATGTTTCTATTTCTTTTATTCGGATTTTCTGGCAGCTTTCTTTTTTATTATTTCAATCTTCTTTTTCACAGCAGACGTTACAGTTAAATTATTACGTAAATAATAATTGTGGCTGATTATATTAGCAGAAGACAATTTTAATTTTCTTGAACTTACTTTAAGACTATGAAAAGTTTTACTATTGGATAGATTTTTAGATTTTGCCCCACGAGTGCTTTTAGAAGAGCTCTTCTTACTTTCCTGTTCTGATTCCATTTCGGAAACGGAATTCATGTTTTCGACAAGATTTGATGTAATCTGTTCTTCTATAATGGTAGGGGATGGAGGGGAGCATACCTCTACAATGACATTTGTGGCGGTCGGTTGTTTACTTGAAGAACTCAAACTGCTAGACTCTTCGTTAACAATCATTTCTGCGTCTTCAGTTACCAGGTCTTTTGACCAAAGATTGGTGGGTATGGCTAATTGTTTGGCAGCATTCTTGGGCTGTCGTTTTCCACCGTATTTTTCTCGTATAGAATCTTCGAAATGCTTTAACATGGTTTTAACGGAACCCGAATCTTTGGTCCGGCGCAATAGTTTAAAACCATTTTTGATAAATTTGTCCAATTCTACAGTGGTCTCCATGACTATCAATATATAATACACGAAGTATAATATGATGGAATTGATTGTTATGACTTGAAAGGTATAAGATCACAGAACTTACACAATAATTCAAAATCTGAAATCAAAGTTATCATAAACTATAAAAAAAAATTATAATAACAATTATAGGTTGCTAACTTATGCTATATAAATAATAATATTGCATCCAGATATAATTAATCTGGAGACTCGTTATTTTCATTAAAAACGTGTAAATTAATTTTCTACTCATGATGATCGGAATAAGCTGTACCTCTAACATTCATTGTGTAACCTTAAAAATTTGTATAAATCATCATATAGTTTTTTATAATTTTAATGTTGTTGATTTCAGCGCCATCCTTTATATTATATAATATAAATAATCACTTAATCACTTTTTTCAGTGCGCGTTTGGTATTTTTTATTAATAATGCAAAAATATACAAAAAAAAAGTTGTTCTATTTCATCAAGAACTTGGCTAGGTTAGACCAAATAGCTGATAACCTGCCATCTATTGGGATTAAAGGAAACAAATATGCAAATTCACAGAAATCCCGTAGCTCTAGTCATAATTAACGTTTGAAACAAGATTTTATTTGAGTTAAAAACCATTAAGAAGCCAATGGGTACAAATAAAAAATTGTTCCTTATCACTAAAAGTATTTTTCAATTTCAGAGTTATTATAATAAAATAAACGCATAGCAAATAGTCAGCTTACGGACACACAATATATATCCTATGACTTCCATTAACTCGATACGTCTCACAAAACGATTTGTAAATAGTGCTCCTCTTATGCCGTTTTGGATATCATCGAATAATTATGATTTTTTTAATTATACTTCACATGATTCAGTACACTGTACACAGGTTTTGGCTTAGTATTTTCGCTTCAATTAGCCCGTTCAACTATGGCAAATTACCCTCGGTAATAACGGAATGATTAAAAAAAAAAAAAAAAAAAAAAAATGATTTTAATAATACTGTTTAATATGGTAAACGACTTCCGTTAATCCCGATGACTGATATACGTACCGATAATCATAAAACTGTATTATGTACATGTATAATTCAGTCCAGCGGATGTCAGGCACAAATTATTATCTGCGATCGCTATATACAAATGATACACACATCATATACCATACATGCGATATTGTGTGTGTGATAGTGCTCACGAATGTGTATACGCGTAACTCTACGTGTTATTAAATACATACTATGTACATAATGCGATCGACCTCGTGAAACGAAATCCGTTTCATGATTTCTGGAGTGTACAGAGCTATTCGATTTAGCATATTTTTACATAATTGAGAACAACAGTGGGAATATTAATGCATTTTGTCAATTTCCGCGTTTCGTGTTTATTATTACTATTATTACGTTTGTTATTATTATGGTTTTCCCTCGTGCATCGCGTGAGATTTATCATCAGTGTAGAAAAAATAAATAGGAATTTTAACCGTAACGGATGAGTATAGTATAATAATATATGAAATCGACAATAAAACTGTGTAAGTACCCACCTACCTACTATTTTATACACGATGGAAATGCCTTTTCAGAACACTGCAGCAGTTCAAATTCACACGTATAATATTATATTTATACGCCTCTATTCGTATATACTACATATAATATTATATACTCGGGGGTGCAGCGCATGCTACGACTGTACGAGTTCGGAACAAGCAGGCTATATTCAAATGTTCGCCTCGTGCATTGATACAATCAACTCGACTACGCGATTCAAACGACGTGTTAATAATGTAATTCGGGATCAATCGGATTCCCCTAAAACGAATAATACTACGGTGGTGCGATCGGCAATCATTATTCTCACCAGTCCCTGTCGGGTTTTAAAAACACGCGTAATACTGGCGTCACGATTTTCACCGAACACTGTTACTACTCGTTATTGATACTTCACGTCGCTTCGCGTTTAGCATACACGTGATGGGTTAAGGTAATATGATAATATATTTTTGTGTTTAGTTATTGTTACTGTAAAAGAAAAAAAAAGAAAATGAGTTGTTATAATCAGGAATGATTTTGTTTTAATTTGACCAATAAACAACTTACATTAACTATTACTATTTATTTAATTTTACATTTTGTGAGAAAATCTGGAGAATATAAAGCATTTTATTTAAAGTATAAACAATTTTTTATGTTATTTAATCAGGTATGACATGTTTCCTTTTTAGTTTATATTTTATTGTAAATTAAATGAAATCGAAATATTTTTTTTAAATTATGATAATGGAACAAATATAGCTATAAATATAACTATTAATTTATATTCATAATTCTGTGTTACAAATAAGTTATTTAAAATTCTTAAATATCACACATTTTTATATAGTATATACTATTAATTCACAGGCAACAGTCGTACTTCCTTTTACTGTGATTGGTTTTTTTTTTAGGTCATCATATAATTCCCAAAGACCATTGCTTCTCCGTGTGTAGGAGCTGTAGTGACCTATGGAGTTTTTTAGTTGGGTTCTGCCCTGTCTATAGTTTAGAACTCCTCTTAACTCATAATGTTTGTCATTGTGTTGAATAGTTTGAGGTATGTCATGCAATTTAATTTCAATAATTGGTGCAGCTTCGCTACTTTGTACCGTACTTTCTCCTATAAAAACATACATAAATATAATATTAATAATATTAGTAATATACAAAGTAACTATAGAAAATATATTGTATTTCCTATAATTAATTTGTATTATTATAATTTGTTTTGTTATACTCCATAATATACAGTTATTAAACATTAAAATATTACATACCTTTCCAATATAAAATTTCAATCAACAAATGTAAAGGTGACACTTCAAATTCTGTTAATAATGAACCATTGCAGTCTGTATAGTTACATATTTTTTCTTCGGTTGTTAACCGATCATTGATAAACATTTGTAGGTTGTCAATAACACCACTTATGGTGTTATAAGTTATGAAACAAGTATCTTCGAATACTTGTTTATACCTCTGACATATCTTGTTGCAACATCTTGTATATTCTATTACAGTTGGAAACTCCCTTAACATTGTTTTAAAAATCGTTTTTGGTGTAGTTTCACAACAAATTAATAGGGTATTATATTCCAATTCTTCTTGATTTGGATTGAGAGATTCAATTATTAATTCCCCTCTATTAATATACGTCACTGAATTTATTCCACTTTTTATCATTTTTGAAATGAAATCAATCAATTTGTTTTTTTTCTCTGACAGTCCACAAGAATATTTTTGACTGTCACAAAATGAGACCATAAGAATCGATGCAATGGAATCAAAGGCACACGTGTTGCTTAATATAACATTGGCTTTTATGCTCTGAAGTGAACAGCTCTTAAGTTCATTAGCACGCGATCCATTTTTCAATAGTGGTAAACTATGTGATTGTCGTGATGAACTTAGGTTAATATGCCTTAAATGTGGGTTCGGAATAACATATGAGCTGCTTTTAAGCTGCTTTTTAGATCTTCGACACCAATTATCTGTAGCATTATCTTCACTGCACTTTTCTATAGTTTCGTAACATTTGAAGCAGAAGCGAATATCATCTGAATTTAACTGATGCGCTGAGCATTCCGGAAGCGCATGTACTGATATTCCGCAACCTGAACATTTATGAGCACCATCTTTGGAAGGTGGTGATCCAGATTTGCATAGAGGAAATCTTGACTCATTTAAATTACTGTTTATATTCTTGTCAAATTGTTTTGTCCGTGTTTCATCGACTATTATGTAAGGTGGCAACTCTTCTACTGATTTTAATAACAAGGCCCCACGCAATGATAATATATGGGTTTCCAAAAATGTTTCAAGATCAGTCGGTAATGTTTCATGCTTAAATATTACATTTTTTAGTTTGTTAAAGCTGGACTCAACCTCTGCAGAGCTTGAAATAGCCTCACCATAACCAAAGAATGGTACCATGATACCAGACCATAATGGTAGTAACTTCATCATTTTTATAATGTATGGAATAATTTTTGGAGCATATAAAGGGTTTATACCTGTCTCTTCTTGCATATAACCTCTACTTTCTTCTAATACTCGTTCCGCCCATTTTTCAAAAGGATTAAATTTTTGCAGACCTTCATATTGATTATTGTGGGCTTGTTCTTCAAATAAATGTTGTATATCCGTTCCTGTATAATCTATTATGTCGTCTAGTTGTTCATCGAGTTCTATAATGCCCGTTGACACAATATTCAACAATCTTTTACAATGTTTTTCACATGCAACTTCAGTTCCCAAATTTCGATCAATGCCATTTGTTTCGTTCGTTATTGATATAAAGAATGATAATAATAGACTATAAATATCTTCTAAGTTTGTACATTTCATTAGACGACCAATTATTCTAAGAATAATTTCTTTTACCTTCCTTTGTAACAACTTAAGTGGAGGCCATTGACTTGCCAGTTTCATTATATGTGCTAAGTCAAGTTTTATAAAACACTGAGATAACCAACGAGAATCTCGAGGTAATTTATTTGTTATTATATCTGCGCATGCATTTAAATAGCTTCTTAAATTTGAATATTGGGTGAACGTCTTCACTATTGCAGAAAGTAGAACTAAGGACTGATCGCAAACTGTCTGCTTTGGCTGAGGAACCTTACTGGCCATCCATTTGGTCAATCAGTTATATATAGAAATGGTGTTATGACTTTCACTAACCATATTAGTGACTGGAAAGCTGTGAGTTCTATTTCTATCGTATATCATTGCTTCATAAAAGAATAGAGTCTTTGTTTTTTCTAATCCAAATTTCATAAAATTTTTCACTACTGAACCTGTTGCATTAATAATAATCTGTGGATGTTCTACAGAATTACAATATTTGCGATACATATGAATTTGTTCTGCATTGTAGTAATGAACGAAAAATGGATTACATCCAATGTCTTGGATGATATCCTTATACTCGTTTTCTTTTTTCATTAAGGCCAAAGCAGTGAGAGTATCTTTGTTTATTTTTTTTTGAATCCTTTGTACGTGATTTTAGAAGACACAAGGCATTTCCCGTGGGAATCATGTATGGGTTATGTCCATCTTAAAATAAATAATACGTAGTTAATACTATAATTTAGGATAACTGCAAGTATTATATAATTTTATTTTCTATTATTTATAAACATTATTATTAAGATTATCCTCCCTTAGAACTGGATTCGCCTTTGTAGAAAATAACAAAACCTCTATGTTCAAACCTCCTCCCGAAACCAGCATTTTCTATCCACAAAGCAATTTCACACGCAACGAATTTAGTGTCCGAAGAAATACTCATCATCAGTGATTCTCTTAGTGCACTCCTTGCACTCAAAAACCTCTTCCCCAAAAATAAAATTATACAAACTATTTAAGGAGAATTAACACACTCAAAAAAAAAAAAAAAAATTGAATTCATATGGATCCCCTCGCACGCGGTATAATTAGCAATGAACTTGCTGATAAAGCGGCCATCGAAGCAATAAAATCAGTACATCACCCAGTTCAATAATAAATAAACAAAATAACATTTCAAAACACACTCAAAAAAATATACAATCTAACAAAAAGCCATTGGCAAGACACGTGGGAGGCGACTTCAAACACAAATAAACTAAAGGAAATTAAAGCATCAATCAACCCATGGAAAACCCCATCATTTTCATACAGGTACGAAGAAATAGTTATCACAAGGTCTCGGATTGGATACTCCTGTCTAACACACTTGTACCTTGTAACTAAAAAAGACTGCCCCACCTGTGAACTCTGTGACAAAATACTGACGATCAAGCACATCACACTAGAATGCCCTAGTTTTAACACCTCCAGACAAATACTCAGAAATCTATCATTGATAAAACAAGCACTTGGAGAAGAGAATACCAAAAATATATATAATTTCATTGCAAACATAGGCTTAGCCAAATTAATGTAATACAATTAAAAAGAACCGGATTGGTCTCGCTCTGCTGTACAGTTGGGGTGGAGTGCACCTCATTCATAGGATAGGTCATTACAATAGATTTGTTAAATTTGAATGCAACGATAGGTATCATTGTATACGAATAACGATTTCTGAATGGAGATGATATGTTGGTCTAAAATGGGTATATAATAATTTAGTACCTACCTATTTTATATTTAAATTGAAATATAATGCAATAGTATGCAACTTCATACAAATTTAAATCTCAAACGGTCATACAATTTTTTTTCTTAAAGTCCAGTAGAAATTGTTTTATAGCTTTTTTAATAGTAACTTATGGATAACCCAGTGTTAAAAGTTTTTTCCTAAAGTATAAACTAAAAAATTTTATGAATTTTCAACTACAAAATAACTTGCAAATCATCGCGATTGCAACATATTTTATACAAATTTGAAATTTATGGGCTTATAAAAAAATTTCGAGTTAAACGATCTCCAATAATTTTTAGTTACAATAAGTATAACTTATAATAAACCTTGTATTACATTTTCAAGAGTTTTCGGACAGCCAAATAAATTGTATAGATATTTCAAAAAAAAAAAAACTTACAAAAATCGAAATTTTAAATTGTTTAAAAATAAATCAAAAAAAGTCAAAATACTTTGAAAACTTAACCATGTATAGAAAACCATGTATAGAAAAAGCCAATATAAAAATTTGGTGAAAATTTCAAGTGTTTACAATTTTTCGTTTTTGAGTTAGAGCATTTTAAAAAAATGTATTTTGTCAAAACATGAATTTGCGTAAAATTTTCCTTTTTTTTGTAATTTTTTTATCGTTTTTTTCGACGCTCTTAAAAAGTTCTGAAAAAGTTGGATTTTTGACTCTCACAAGTACCATCTACATTCACTTTCTTTTCGGAAAAGTTGCTGTTTAAGAAAATCGAAGCTTTTTTACTGTCAAAAAAGGTGTCTTCAGACACAAAAAAATAAAAAACCATGGACTATATATGGGTCATCGGACAGTAAACGTGTTGTTTAGATAAAATATGCTTTTCTACTGTTGTATCAACTGTTGTTAAAAACCAATAATATTTAACAAAAATAATAATTTACAACAATAGGTAACACAAACAATGTCGTAATGTGTGTTATTTGTTTTTTGTCTACAAGCTGGATAAAATTTTTTCATGGGCTGTATGCGGTCCGCGGTCTTCCATTTGGTAACTCATGTGTTATACGATAAATAAACAATTATTTTTTAAATATATACCTGTACTTTTTATTAGGCGCACACCTGCAATCTCTCTAAATGATTCACTTGAATGACCTTCAATAACCATAGCTGATATAGTTTTATTTTGCATAGGACCAATCATGCGGCATTTTTTTGCTTTGTGCACTTCGTTAAAATTGCCAGTATATGAGCACTCCATAAGAACTCTGAAAAATTTAATTTAAAATATAAATTAATAAGTGATATAGTTTTCGAGTTTCAATTTTATTTTGGTTAGCTAATAAATACATTAAAATACCTAGAATTCGGTGAAGGTTTTTCGAGTACCATTCCTTCGAAATGGGAATCACATATTGAACATTTTCCAATAGCTTTTATGTAAAATTGACCGTGAGGATGTACTTTTGCTTTACGAAAAGAGAGACAACAAGGCAATTGTGTGTGCTCCCAAAAATGCTCTGCTAATAAAGGTGTCCATGTTTTTTGTGGCAATACAAAGTAAACCTTAGAACTTTGAAATAATCGTTTTTTGTCCTCATGTTTATACAACACTTTTTCTGGTTGAATACTATGCCATTCTTCAGGTGAAAAAGTGAATACAAATTTCTTTGATGGTAGTGTTATAGATATATCACTATTACAGTCACTTGAATCATCTAAAAATCATTTTCAAACTGAATAAAACTTGCCAACATAGTGATATTTATAATATGACGCAAGAACATTTTAAATAATGTTAGCGTTATTGTCATACGTTATTCTTAACTTACATAAGTATACTCATAAGTTTATAAATTACATGAGTCTAGGTAATAATATTCACGTCAAATAGCCAGAAGAAAATAAGACCAAATACAAAATATATTTAAATGAAAACAAATTAATAAAATTAAGGTAAAGAGTTGATTTAAATAGTATTTATAAAATATTCTGTGATCTCTGATCATAATATTAATTACCTGAATCAGTTGACATGTTTAATTGATCAATGACTGATACATCATTTTGTAAAACATCGCTTATTCCCAAAATGGTTTCGATTCCATGACGACCTTGTTGAGCAAATATATGTAACGCATGAATACTCATGCGACCATCTAGATGCTTACTTATATTTTGCCATACAGGATCAGTAACAGGTTTAATTTCTAAAAAAAAGTGATATATAAGACTAGCGTGAGTATAAGTAAGGGTGAAAAGATTTATTATTGCTTTAGAAAAAACGATTCTAAGTGAAACATGTTTATGCTTGAGGCGTCTTATATAAAGAGGACATTTTATTAGTATAATTTTTGAATGATAGTAAGAATAACTTTTGTGGAATCTTCTATTACATTTTCAAATATTTTATACCACCCAAATTTTTTTCATCAACAATTATAAAGAAAAATCGAATATTTCAAATGTTTCTAAGTTACATAAAAATCTGTATAATATTTTTAAAAAAATATGACTTAAAGGAAATGCCAATTTTAACAGCTGATAGTTTCAAGCTGGCAAAATTCTGCAATTTATACTTCTTTAATTATAAAAAAAAAATTAATTTTATGCAATTTCTTTTTCTGAAGTCCAGTACAAATTTTTTATAGTTTTTTAAAGAGTAACTTATGGATAATCTAGTGTTAAAATTTTGAACCTTAAGTATGAACAGAAATTTTTTATGAATTTCGGGAATTATCACGATTTTAACATATTTTATACGAATTTGAATTTTACACATTTATAGGCTTATAAAAAACAATTGACCTAAATGACTTCCAATATTTTTCAGTTGCGATAAGTATGACTTATAATAAATTTTGTATTACATTTTCAAGACTTTTTGGACAGCCAATTTTTTTTACCGATATTTCATAAAAAAAAAAAACTAAGAAAAATTGAAACTTTCAACTATCTGTAAATAAGTCAAAATATGTCAAAATACTTTGAAAATTTAACCATGTATAGAAAATGTCTATATAAACATTTGGTGAAAAAATCTTGTGTTTGTGGTTTTTCGTATTTGAGTTAAAGCATTTAAAAAAAATTTAATTAGCCAAAACATGGCTTTGCGTATAAATTCTCGTTTTTTCATAATTTTTTTATTGTTTTATTCCACGCTTTTAGAAAGTATTGAATAAGTTGAATTTTGAGTTGCCCAATTACCATCTATATTCACTTTCCTTTTAAAAAAATTGCTATTTAAGATAATCAAAGTATTTTCAGTGCCCCAAAACTATCATTTATATAATAGTTAGAAAATAGTAGCAATCCTTTTGATCCTTTAAAATTTAAATTGTAATCTAATACATAAACATAATATACCTACATTTTTGTGTGAATATCAGTTAAAAACACAGATTATTAAATTATTTAGTTCATAATATTTATTAATTTTTATTAACACACTAATTTTACTATAGATATTTATTATTTACAGTGTTATACGACATAATATATTATAATATATTATAAAATATAGTGTTGTGTATTGCACATATTACCATACTGGTAATATATCACTTTAGTTTTACATTTTTTAGATTCTGAACGGAGTGATGGAATCCATTTATTTTATATTGATGTGTGTTAATTTTTTTATTTTTGTGTCTATAATCACGTTTTGGGGCAATAAAAATGCTTCGTTATTCTTAAACAGCTACTATTCTAAAATGAAAGTGAATGTAGATGGTATACTTGGGCAAGTCAAAATCCAACTTTTTCAATACTTTTTAAAAGCGTAGAAAAACGATAAAAAAAATTACAAAAAAACGGGAAATTTTACGCAAAATCATGTTTTTACAAAATATATTTTTTAAAAATTTTGAGTATTTTGACTTATTTATAGACAATTTAAATTTTTGATTTTTGTAAAATTTTTTTTGTTAAACATCTATAAAATTTAATTGGCTGACCGAAAACTCTTAAAAATTTAATACGAGGTTTATAATAAGTTAAACTTATAGCAACTAAAAAATATGGACGATCGTTTTACTCAAACTTTTTTTAAGAGCCCATAAAGCTCAAACTTGTATAAAATGTGTCAAAATCACGATAATTTGCAAGTTATTTTGTAGATAAAAATTCATAAAATTTATTCTATTCATACTTAAGGTTCAAAATCTTAACACTAGGTTATCCATAAGCTAATCTTCAAAAATATATAAAAAAAATTCTACCGGACTTAAAGGAAAAAATGTTATGACTGGAATTTAAATTTTTACGAAATTGCATGCTATTGCATTAAATTTCAATTTAAATATAAAATACTATATTATTATATACCCATCTCCGTTCAGAATCGTTATTCGTATACAATAATACCTAACATTGCATTTAAATTTAACAAATCCGCTTTAATGACCTATCCTATGAAAGAGGTGCACTCCATACTGTACAAAAGAACAAGACCAATCCTGTTCTTTTTTTATTTTACTTAATTATAACAAAAAAAAATAAGGTATTTAAAAATAAACAATGTTGTACTTACTTGTTTTTCCATCATCATCCGAATACAAAATATTGTCTTTGAAAAGTAAAATTGCTTCAATAACAATGGACGGTTCAACAACAGGTTTTCTACCCATGGTGTTGACGGTTTAAAAATAATTAAATTGATGAAAAATTAATTTACAACCCAAAATGAATTTAAATAATTTCAATAAAAAAATATGAACGATATTCACATTAAATTAATATAACAAACAAGCGATCATGATAACGTACGTTAGTTAAATATGTAGTAACTAGTGAATGTTCCCATCGATTAATCGATTATTTGATTGTATCAAGTAACTTGATTACTAGAAATATTGTCAAAAATAATCGAATGAAAAATTAGGAATTACTATTTTTATATTTACTACTTAGTTTAGGAGTTGGTAGTAGATATAGTTATTCGAATTACAAAACTTTAACCAGACCGGAACCGGATCAAAACAGCCACTTGGTGTCTACATGATGAGGACGTAATAACGTAGATAATATTTCTTTATCGCACCGGCTATATTCTAAGAATATAAATAAAAATAATTATCCATGAATACTCTATAGGCACTATCTGGAATTGTATAAGAAATAAATTCTATTATAAATTATTATTTTGATCTCATAAATAAATAATTTGTTATTTCAGTACATTTTATTTTTATTTGAATGTTGTATTGTACATTTTGTACCCTTAATCGTTTGTTTTATACATTAAAATCATCATACTTTTCAGAGTATTTAAGATTTATTATGAAGGGATAAAGTTTAGATTTCGAAAACGGTCAAACAAATTCAAACAAATGGCAAACAAACCGATGGTGGAAAAAAAATTTTATATCCAAAGTATTTACACTAGTGGGGGCTGTAGACATATGTCTCTAGCCCCTTCTCACGGTTTTTGGTATACTATAAAAACTATTTCCGAACAAATTTTAATAATTATCAAACAAATTCAAACAAATGACAAACAAATTATCTACAATATAATTTTCAAAAAAATCTTTGGTGAGGGGGCGGGGGACATGTACGTACAATTTCACTATAAATGGTCCGCAACCACGGGCCACGATATAATTTATTACATTGTTTATTTTAGTGTATTATTATTTTTCGTATATATTATGCAAAATTTCCAAAAGGCAATTATATATGTCTTTGAAGGATAAAAACCTGTTTGTATGCTAAACACCCACTTAAGAAGAATATTATTCGAGAAGCTTTTCGTAAAAAAAAAAAAACTAGTTCATCATTATTTTCAGCTAATATACCTACACTACAGTTAGAATGAACGATCGTGTTTCCTTCTTTACAGAATAATACTATTAAATCAAAAGATTTACGTTTTTTATTTATTTATTTATTTTTTTTCAAATGCATACAAATATGAAATTATCGTTTTACATAATATTATCCACTTTCAGGAAACTCCTCTTATCTAAATAAATTCGTATACACACGACTATCGTATTATCTACTACTATTACACGTCACATATTATTATTATTCATAAGCATATTAGGTATACGTTATTATCGTAATTCATCTAAGTATTTGAATTTTACGGTTTTCTCTTTTTATATTAACATAATGTGTTCAAGATTTTAACTGTATATAAAAGCTGCAAATCTATATAGATGTAATAATATTGCCCTATTCCTATAATATTATATGCATGCTTTATATATTACATCGAAAATATTGATGACATTAAAGTATACGTATATATTTTTATGTCTATAACAATAAATTGGAGTATTGTTTTGAATTGTATATAATATGTCCTGTTATAAAACATTGACATAGATAAGATTGAATAAAATATGATAATTATGTTGTATAGTTACAGCATTCATCACCTACACTTAAGTCTTAAATCACGTTAATGTATACACTATCATTATTTATAATGACAATACTATATTAATTACCATGGGACAAGTAGGTCAATGGCAATTTTCGTCTCTAATAATCATGAAGTGAACCGTAATTATTATTATCCTAGAACACACAATCTCGTGGTACATGAAGTTCTGTTAAACGTTTACTATCTATATGTGTACGATTTTTAAAAGTTAAATAATAAGATTATTGGTGTAAGCGCATAATGGAAATAGGTCAAACACTAGCAAACAATTATTGGTCATTTATTCGTGGAATTACTATTTTACCTACAAAATATATATATATATATATATATATATTTATATATTATTATTTTACTGTTTGAAGATAATAATATCACTGACGATAAATGATGATTTATACAATGGGTACGCTAAGTTTTTCATATCATTTTTATATATCTTGGAAATACATTTTTCGATGAATATTACTATATTATTTAATATTACACACCTGCACTCGTCATCGTGTTTTAAATTTCAATGCATAATGACGACATCCTACTAACGATGTTTACATAATAAATATTTGACCATTTATATTTCAATACGTGTTTTACCGTCTACCGATGATAATTATAAACGTTTTAAAATAACATTGCCGACGTATCAAAAACATTATTAAACTTCTATATATTTCTCTTCGCTAATGCAATGAATACAATCATTTTTCAGTAGCATAGCTAAAATATCCACTTGGGAGTAGCAAAATACATAATATAATGTATAAGGTCACTAATTATCGGATTAAATTGCAATATTTAACGTGCTGGAATTATAGAACCATTTGTTATCGATTACCGCATTGTTTTACAAACATCAAGTGAAGTTGTACGTTTTACGCGTAACATAATATTTATATCGTTTGTCATTTCATCATAATACAATGTATTAAACTCAGTAAACGGTTTTATTACTCGAGGTTCCACTTTTTTTTTTTTACATTTTACGAAACACTAAAGAAATGCGATTACTTACAAAACTAATCGGGACCAATAACGAAATGTACTTAAGATTTTTTTTTCCCCATAAAAGCATTTAGTTATACTCGATTTTTGTTATCACGCGCACATAAATGTACATGTGACGTTATTACTATAAGCATAGAATTTTATTCTAACGATATTGGTTATATGATTTCGCGCGACAATGGTAAAATGGAAATTACCATCGTTAAGTTAAAACTGTAAAATCAGGCACTAGAAATAATATTTTAAGACGTCTGGAACAACTAGGTGGACGACCGAAATAACGTTCAAATGACAAATATAATATTATATGTTATTATTACAAATAATAATAATAATTATACAACAAAATGGACACGAGTTCGATTTTGCTTAGTTTAATATTATGTATGTAATAAGATACATTTTGTATCCCGACGTCCCGTCCATAAATACAATATTATAAAAACATGATTCGAACAACTTTCGGGTGCATAATATAAGTACGGGGCAGTAAATTATTTTCCTAGAAAAAAGTAGCTTTTCGGATAAATGCGAAAAAATAAAAGAAAAAAGGACCTACAATACGCGAACTCTGGGAAAAAATATTATTAACCTTATTCCAGTGAACCGTCAGAATACCTATACTGCAGATGGTACGCATATTGTACTCCGCTGATGATCTGCATAATGTCGGTGCCTCTAAATATCAAACACTCCGTATGTTAACTATCGCTGCAGCTACTTTTCTTCGACGGATTCACGTGGCTTTTGGGACATAAAATATCATATTGTGTACCGTAGTACCCCGGTAATGGCTGCTATTGTAATATCATGTACACATAGTTTACACCTTCAGCAGTCTCTTAGTGGTTTGCGCATATAGTAAATATTTACATGATTTCAGCTTATAAGCGTATGCACACACAGTTATTAACATCCGTTGTACTCGCTCTGCGTAAAGATTTTTTTTTTTTTTACATAACCATAACATTTTCATTAAAATGCATATGTTTTTATTCAACCGAATTATTTTGTTAAGCTTTCAAAAGTATAGTCAGGTAAAGTTTTAGAAACAACAGTAGCTGCTTTTGACACCATTCGTCGTGAACAACATATAATATCGAACACCTACCAATAATTAAAATATTTTTAATTTTTAAATTAACATTAATATAACATTAAAACAGAAATAAACAAACTATAATTATTATAAATAGTGTTGTGTTATAGTTCTTTAGAAAAAAAAAAGAATAAGTAAAATGTATAATATTATGTACAGGAATAAACACATCGCAACGTACCTATACTATTATACTAACATACTGTAATATATTATTACTATTATTTGTTACTCTAAAATGTGATTATTATCATGTTTATTGTTCTACGTGTCTGTTATTATTTTACTTTATTATCAGACGAACTTGGTATTACATTTACATAAATTTCGTTGGGTAAAAACGAATTTTCAAATGAACTAAAATGTGACTTTATTTAACGAAATTGTGTCAAGAACCGTCAAGTCTGTCATGTAAATGATGATGTTCTAAAGGTGTTTGTAATATGATAAGACGTGTTCATAGAGAAAATTTATTAAACGTTTGTTAAAAATATCAATTATTATATTATTGTCGTCTTCTCGTTTTTCATACCACTGTGTTATACCATATTATATCACAACACAGTCGTAATAAACAAGTATAGCGGAATAATGTTCAACGACGGAAAGTCGTCCGCCGTCACGTAGGCCGAATTCATCGCGTCTTATATAATATATATATATATACATTATACATAATAGTATTCTATCTACTCTCGTCATGTATTTTACACGTTTTGTTTTACGTTTATTATTATATTATTATTATTGCGCTCGACGCGCGCGTTCTTCCAGTTCAGTGTCAGATCGATACAGTTAAAAGACTTCGAATGTTTTAACGACTCGACGACGACAATGAGTCTATATATTATATTATATCGTCCATAACCTCATAAATGTACCTCTGTCAGCTATAAATACTTAAATATATATTCTGTACGTTAAACACGTCATACCAATACGTCTTTGAAGGAAAAATTAGTGATTATTTATTTATTTATTTTTTTACGATTTTGAATACGGCTTGATTTAATTTTCTTTTCATGTTTATCTCGATTCTTGATTTTAATCAAATCACAAACGCGAAACGAATCTCTTACATATTTTACTCTTTCCTTTTCTCAAAATATTTCTATTTGGCAGCCTTTTTTAGTCTAAAATATCTTTATGGACTACGTGATGTTGATCAAAGATTTCGATAAGAAGAATAAAAAAAAAAAAAAAATTAAAAAAATTAAAAAAATACATCTTATATTATATTCATCAAACGCTACTTTAAATCGAACCATATTATTTTTATTTTTTTTTTGTTACATGTTTGCAACAAGAAGGGGTTGTTGATTTTAATGATAATTTTGTGTCACCTATTGAATATTTATAATTTATTATGACTGCTTATATAATATTAAATATTCCTCTTTTGATAACTTCATTATTATTTTGTTTGATAAATTTAATTATGTACAAACATATAAAACCTGTTTGATTTATTATTTTATTAATTGACAGTTATAATGTTGAGCGTGTATATATCCACAGAAAGTTGTAATTTATTCATCTTTAATAACATTCTGAGACTACGTTAGCTGGCAATATTATTTTCAATTGTTGAAAACCCCATAGATACGAGTTATTTAATAGATAGATTACTGCCAACGGCTAATAAATTATTATTGTTCATTTGCCTCTTATATTTTCCTCCATAAATATATATATATATATATATATATAGCTTGGCTAGATTTAAACGAACTAGTAAAATAATTATTATTATAAACGTGGAACCGTGGGCAACACATACTTGTAAAAATGTAACCACGGAAACGAATAAATCAACAAAATATGAGAATGCACTTAACCGATCGGTTTTGGTACAAATTTAAGAGGTTTGTGTCACTCGTTAAAACGACCAAATTAATATTGTGTAGTGCGCGTTTCGATTGAGACCTACTCGCTGTATAATAATAATATTATCATAGCATTGATATATTATTATTATAATTATTATTATTATTATTATTATTATTATTATTATTTTTATTATTATTATTATTTTTCAACTTACGAACACGTTAATAATAATAATCAATAAATAATTCATGTAATTATAATATTTCACTAGATTATAAGTGATGACGTAGCTGTAACTCGTATAATTGCAAATATTCTATCCCGGAGCGTTCTGTAAACAGTTATGGATACAACAATTATATGAACTGTTTTTTTCTCCATACTTATTTTCCCATAGTATCTATTGGTTTTTGATTTCTAACAATTCTTATAGTGACCCAACTTGAAATTATAAAAAAAAAAATTATCAAATATTTCGCACGTATTTGGCATATAATATCTGTCATACACACTTTTGTAATTTCCTTGATTTTTATCTTTGGGGATGGTATGAAAAAAACCTGGGTTGCTGTAAACCCGTGTCTCCGAACCCCCGTCAAATTTTAGAAATGATTACTTTAAGAGATCGGTATTGTACAAGATTGCACTTCGGCAACGCCATTCGTTCGTTTCGTCAAACCTAACAACGCGTGCACACGTCCCATAGCCGAATAATATAACAATGTTTTCCCGTACGCGAAAATTTGACACAACTATGGTAAAACAATCATCATCATGTTGACATTCGCAATACACACACACACACACACATATATATATATATATGTGGGTATTATAGCGTATTTATACAGTCTTACTAGTGTACAGCTAATGCCGTGCGTTATATAAGCGCGCACTTGCGTGCGAATGCGTACAAAGAAAAGCGTATAATATACATAAGCGGGTACTGTGACCGAATTACGGAAGACGGGTGATGATGGGTGAGAGGGTATGGGGAAAAAAAGGAAATGAAAAAATAAAATACATTTTGTCGATGACTCATTCTTGCTATATAATTAATTCCATTACATGGGACTAGGACTAGGATATAGAACATATATATATTGTACCTATTATAGATATGCGTTCGTAAAACCGTCCGACTATGGTACCACCGCGCACACGAGTAAACATACGCATCTAAATTTCTAGACGTGTACTTGGTCATAAGCCATAAACTCATAACTAATAAAGTAACAACTATACAATATTGTGCTGAGAAAGAAAATAATGAGTTATGTTCGATCGTGTATGTAGAGCGTGCCGCAGTAACGTATATACAAAATGTTTTTTTTTTTTTTTTGAGGGAGGTTATAGAAGAAAAAAATCAACAAAAAAATGATTTTGCATTTTATGTATATAGTGTTTATATTATAATAAACATCCACATTTATTATTTTTTTACGATTTTAACATTTAAAAATATTAATTTTTGTGGGCGGGAGAAGTATAGCTCCCCAAGGTCCTAACTCCTCATCTCTTGGATACGACACTGAAGCGTACCTACATTAAACGCGCCCGTGGTTACCACAATGGTCTGCAAGAAGTGAAAACGGCTTTAACAACTGCAGTTCATAATTCAAAAGTAATCCTAAAAATGTTTGTGTAAGGTTCAGAGTGCTGGACTGACGGATAGTTACTATATCAGATTATTATCGACGCGGTGGTAGATATCCTAAAAAAAATAGGCGTAAAGAAACATAAAAAGTAATCACCCATACTCACCAATATTCATCCGTGTGATATGTCATTTACTGAATTGTGAATAGTGAAATTAACACGATGAAAAATAAAATGCTGGTCCTCTCGAAAAATTATCACACCTCCTTCTAATTAAAGATGTATAACGAGTGTTATACCTCCACTATATAGGGTAGCCGCCACTGTATCGACGAGTATGTTGTAATAACCATGTAAATGGTTTCGCCGTCGTTGTGCAATATGACCAAACATAATATTACGATATTGCCGTAGGTACAACGATCGACGGACTGCACGCGTTGAGTAAAGACGTAGTAGTTCCGGAACGATAAAATATGTGACACTGTTTCACGTGGTGTGTGTGTGTATGTGTGTGTGTGTCAACATGCGTACCTACTTATATAATATCGAACACGCATAATACTTTGGACGTTTCACACGCACTTCGAACGGTTTTTAAATAACTGAATACATATTATCATCGTAGTAATGCGATGATGATAATAATAATAATAATAATAATAACAACAACAGTATACTAATGGTAATAATAATAGATAATAATGATAATGATTTTATTTACCGAAACGTGAAATTCGGTTCTCACGATCGCATTATAATATTATTTACCATAATATATAGGTATATTATATCGTCGCACGTTTGTATACAAAAACCGGTAGCCTCCTAGCTGTATATTATAATATATATATATATATATATATATATATATATATATATATGTAGTGTTTTGATGCGATGAGGAAAACTTACTACTACATGTGTAATATTATATTATTATTATTATTATTCGATAGCGCCGCACCGCTGCCGTACCGTTTGGCTTGCCAACGGGCGTGCACATTTGGGTTCGCGTTTCCGCGACTCGTTTCCGCCCAATAAAATATGGAAAAATAAAAACAGATCACGTATTATTATGCGCGCGTTATCGTTTGACCTTGGGCGATACACTACGGCGCAGCAACAGCAAGAATCTATTAATTATGCATAATAGGTACCTATACTATTATGATACACACTGGGGCTGCGCGTTGATCGTTTTTCGTTTTCATTCTCACGCGTGCAGCGTTCGCGACCAGTTTTATCGTCGATACAACGTCAATGATAAAATTATATAAGTACCTAGGGAATATAATATTATTACGTTTCTTCAGAATCTTCATCATTTAAGAATCTTTATCGATTCTAATAGATTCGGATTTTTTCGATGTTTGTCCGTCACGAAATGATATTTGTGTATATTATTTCATATTTAGATGGGGTACCTCCCTAGGTACCCCATCTATTATCACGCCGTAGTCCCGAGCCTGAGCAAAAACGGTTTTTCGATTTACCACAGCATCACGCCGTAGTTAAAACCTTGATCAACGATGATACGAAATTTTCGAACGACAATATTCATTATCCTGATGATTCGTTGTTATTTGATTTTCTCCCCTTCGAAATCTTGCCACCCCCGTCTACCTATACAGTGCACTATGTACAGTTATGCATGTAACGGGGAAACAATGATATTTTAAAGCGAGAATATTGTACTATATAGTATATGCCTATATAGAGTTTATGTGTAAAACTAAACATTTGATATAGATTTTACGCAATGAAACTGTTTGCATATAGTACCAAGGTCCAATTGATTATATTATATAATATTATAATTATTCGTAATATAATATTATAAAGACAAATAGCCGAAAACCGTGAGCATTTCGAAGTCCAGCTTATGGTATGAGAGGATATGCGTGTTTGACTGAATTATCGATTTTTATTCTGAAACATAAGCATATTATTCGGAACACTAAGTCGCAAGGAGCGAGGGGGCGTGGAAAAATGTAAGACCATTTTGGTATTAAATGTTTACGAATATAATGAATACATATTAAGTTTGGTTTCATAACAAAGTATCCCGTCAAAATATCTCCGAACCTAAAATATAACCTTTAACAAAACATATTTTTGTCTATTATAATACATTGTAAATCAAGTAACTGACTGAATTATTTATAGACCTGATGAGTTGTCTACAGTGTTAGTAAAACATTTTGCTAAATAATATTTATTTCTGAACTATAGATGAATCGGAAAATAATTTTTTACTCCTTCGAAAAACGCTGAATGAATAAATATGCTTTCGAAAATAAGTAGTACATCGCCTATCTGACTCAAATAAATTGCTACTTCTTCTGGAAAAAAATGTCAAATACGTTCAACTGAAAAACTTGCTAAAAAAAAAAATGAGATAAAATGCTTGCCAAAACACGTTTAAGTACCATTTTATCACAACTTTCTCATCGGAGATGGTTACAGTTCGAATTAATATATGAATTATTTGTATAAGATTTTTTGATGGTACCTATTTTTAGGCTAGGAGATGTTTTGACACTACCTTAGCATAAAGACTGTACTTATAACTATGGATTTAGTTGCAGAGGGGAAACACAGTAAACACTGTACCTACCATCATTCACTTCGCGTAAAAATTTATTCAATATTATATACGTGTACGTGTTACGAAACGCCTGTGAAAAAAACGAAACAATAAGCAACGATCATCGAGGATTAGCGATTTGATTTTTATCCACGACTTGTGCCGTATGCGTATATTATATTCGGCAGATGAAGTTGACGGATTTGGGTTGTTGTATATAAACAATATTCACGCTTTACTAGTATACGTATATTATGTAAATATATACGAACAATTTAAAGTGTATATTCGGAATGTATTCTGTCCGCGACAACGCATAAATTTATATACACACATATTATAATAATAAAACACGTATATAATATACATCATAATAATATGTGTGCGCCCGTAATACGGTTATAATGAGGGGGTTACGGAGACGGCAGCCGGTGGAATGAATACGTGTCGGTGCATTAATAAACGCGCGCCGAAGTACAAAAATGTATTGGCGAAAACGGAAATCACGGTTTTCTTTGCGGAAACTGTCACTTTAGTCATCGCTAAAATACAAGACGCGCTGTAATATTCATATTTAAAAAAAATATATTATATATTTATCGTTGAATATTATAACGTTCTAATATTCGAAATGTAATTATTGTTCGACTGTCGGAGTCGTGCTTCAATCAGATCCAATCGATTTGTGATATAATAAATATATAGTGTGCTGCGGTGCACTGTCAACAATATTATTGTACAGGGTGTTGGAGCAAAAATGACTACATTTGATATAAGCGTAACTTTGGGCGGAGACATTTCAGAATATTGCCGAACGGCTCATTGTGTAGTACGGAACGGAAAGTTTAGTTGCAATGGCACTGCATTGAAGTGTTGAAAATCACTCGTTCGCCGTAGAGACATTTTTCCGAAAAAATGAGTCGATCGTAGCTACACAACGCGCAATCCGTACGTAATTCGGACTTCCTCCGCATGCAGTAGTTCCCAATCGTCAAGACGCCAGACCATTTTAAAATGGGGAACACGTCTAAGAATCCTTATTAAGGTCACATTACCATGTTCCCGAAAATCTTTAACCCATTTTAACATCGATCGATGGTTGGGTACAACTGCAGGCCGAGGAAGTTCGAATCGCTTGTGGAACGCGCGTTTCGTAGCCACGATTGACTCATTGTTTCGGAAAAACGTCTCTACGTCGAACGAGCAATGTTAAATAATTCGTTCTGCCGCAACTAAACTTCCCGTCCCGTACTACACAGTAAGATGTTCTGCGATGTCCCCCCTCCCCTAAAGTTTTGTTTATCTCAAATATGATCATTTTTACTCCGTCACCCAATGTATTATATTATAATGTTATAATGTAATGCGGTTATGTTATTATACATTCAAGTGGTCCAATATTTATTGAATTCGCACCGCTTACATACGGATATATAATAATATAGATACATAATATATATATATATATATATATTCAATAATAATATATACGTATAATATTCACTCGATTCCGATCATATACACAATCTCTATTGCCACCACCGTTCTGACTGTCCAACTACGTATTTTATAATTTTTTTCCGTGTATGCCTTAAGTACGAGATTCAATAATCTATCGACGTGAATCGATAAGCACGCGCATTTCTGTATTGTATTATTCCCACACATACACATACTGCAGGTTCGGTCGGGCTTTATATTATCATTTAACGTACTACAGCAGAGAGGCAAATCCAAGTACTTATTGTAATTTTACAGTTGATCTGGCATATAAATAATATTTAATTTTTATTTATTATGTTTCCCAAAATAATACATGAAACATATACATAATACGAAATAGCATCAGCCAAATATACTTATTATATTACTTTAAAACAAGTTTTTACCTCGAAGTGCGCACGCTGATTATCTATGTACTTACTTTATATTAGGTACGGAAAATAAACTAATAATTTTGCTGTACTTATTCTAATAAAAAAAAAAATTAAAAAAAAAATAAACTAATAGTTATGTAGGTGTACGCGTAAACTATAAGTATTTAGATCATAAATGAGAGTAAAAACGTTTGGATAAAATTATTATGAAATATGGGGTATTTTTATGATTAATTTAAGATTGAAACAGCATGATTTAGAATTAAAAGTTTATAAATAAAAGGTTCAACTCGGTATTATAATTATTGAAAAAGTATTTTAGCAATTTAAGTAATTTAGTAAAAAGGATTTAAGATCTCCAACGCCTAAATGGTGTTGATGATATAATTTGAACAGGTAAAAAAAATGCTTATAGCATAACAATAAATTATAATACGGGTATGACATGGTTTATTATTCTGTACCGATATATTGTTGAATAATATTGTAATCGGGTGTTTAAGTTATTAAGTGTCACCGCGATTGGTTCGAAGTGATAACACTTTTTACATCAAATGTAAATCAATGTGCTTGTAAAATATGATGTAGTTGCATTTTATGTTCCTATCTAACACATTGCAATTGAACAGTTTCAAACTTTATGTCAACGTGTACATATAATATACGTAAAGACGTCCATATTATTATCGTTTGGAAAATACGAGATTGTAGTGTTAAAACTATAATGAGCGATTGCATTTCGACTACATAATTAAAAAATCGTAGAAAATACTTATCAGCGCTGAATAATATATGATATACCTATTAGTTTCAGAACTCATATTGTACGACGTAAAAAATAATTATTGACATGTTTAGTGATGTATTTTTTTTTACCGCTCTACAGGTTTAATTATGTTTTTCGTATCGAACAAGTGTGAACGCAGTTAAACAAAACTATGTGACACGTGCAAACTATTCCGATTACATAATTTAATTCTCCGTAAACTTTTGATAAAATAATTAAGACCAATTTAAAAGTTCATCGCGAACAACATGGCAGTGTTCGTATTTTTGTCTCGCATATTATTATGTTATTTGTAGCAGTGTTTTTAGTGTTTACATGATTCGGGTTCTGTACGCGTTCACACTCGTTGTTGTTTCGTATACATGGATTTGGGATTTATGACGTTCGAACTGAAACGCATAAACTATAAATATTATATACAGGTATTTTCGTACGGAATATTTAATATAACTAATTATTAATGAATGTCGTGTGTTGTTTGTTGTTCGTCGGGGCGCTAAGAAATATCAAACACGCAGTCTTAACACAACAATTTGTAGGCACTCGAAACACTCTATATATTATTATTAATATTGATGTGTATACATTTTCATAAATTTTCATGAATAATTTTTAATAATATTATAATCATATAACGTAATACGAAACCGTATAATATTTTAATTTTTATGAGACATGTGTTATAAATAAATAAATATATAAATATTACACACTACACGCGTCGTACTGGTACATTATATTTGTATACATAAATGTATGTGTATAAAAAAATGTATACATTATTAATTCTAGTCTTCTGCTCAATTGAGTATAATTTTTTTCCCTCTCATTATAGATTTTAATCCGACCGAAGAAATTCTATATAACGTGAAAACGTTAACGTCATTATTAAACGAGTTTGTCATTTCATACATCGGCCATTCGCATCGATTGAAGGTCTTAAGAGGAAGGGAGAGAGGGACAATTTTTAATATGAGTAGGTACTATACATTTTATTAATACAATACCTTTCATGAGAGTTACGCATCACGAGGTATACCTACATGATGTTTTGAATATCTGAGAAGGTTTTTTATAATATAATATAAGCACTGCCGTTAAAAAAAATTTAACGGCAGTGCTTATATTATACACTTATACTTACTAATTGTACATGTGTGTGTGTGTGTGTGTGTGTGTGTGTGTATGGTTTAATATAGTATAAGCTGCCTAAAGCGATGATACCGGTTCGTACGTCGTTTAAACCAACAGCTGATCGAATTATACAAGCTAACCGCAGGCTCTTTTTTTTAAAAAAAAAAATGTTGTACTTCTCGAGAGCATAAATGTCAATGGTCCGACTATACCAGGACCAAAATATTCACAAATAATTATCATTGGATCAAGGGCGTACATTTGAGCGCGTATCTATATGCTGCGGTGAATTCAAGATTTGGAAATTAACAATGTGATCATTACGTTTTTTTCATAACTATATAGCATTTACATCTACATTATTTCCACACAATTTATAATTTGCAATTTAGGTCATTTTCAAAACGATGATATTCAGTTTGAACTTAACATTTATGATTCAGTTCATTTTATTTGCGTAATTGACTGGCTGACAGTAGTAACAGTATAATAATAAATAATAATACGTGATTCGTTAATTTCGCAGTGAACGGGTTATATGCAAACTATATATCATAAATTGAATTTTATTATCTGTCCTAAGCATGTAAAATTGGGAAGAAAAACTGTTAAAAAGACAACATATGTGCTTCTTGGAGCGCAATCACGTTGCATAGTTTTTTCATATAAAATGGTACAGTGAGCAGTTTAGTTTGATACCCGCGTGCAATCGTGTTTTAGCGGTTCGTATTATTTCGAACCTTAAGTGCTTATGCATATAATTGTGTATAATAACATTAATATCGATTACCTACGATGAATCAATATGTTCATTGCACATGAATTTTAAAGAAAATGGATATGAAAGAACATCACGGAAGAAAGTTGGATTTGAGGAAAAGCGTGATTACAAAAAAAAAAAAAAAAATACTTATATTATTCTAATCACTTGCTATTAATCTTACAAACTTGCGTGGTGAAATTGTATAGGAATTACCGAAACAACTTCGTTAATATTATAATATAATGTAGTTAAATATATAAAACTACATTAATCAAAAAAAAAAAAAAATAAAAATAATTCAAGAACTCTAGCCCTGCATGTGTATTTTTTATTTTCATGCCTGTCTTCGAAATGACTAGGCCTGAAATTATAAATAATTGATATACTAAAAAAGCAATTTTGTATATGGTTTTAAATTGTATTGTGTTTTATGCCTTAGGTATATATGGGCTTGTCCTCCAAGTATTTATATAAACATAATATCGGACTACTATATTATAATATTATAATACGACCGGTGTAAAATGAAATTTTAAAATATACATATGCATACATATTAGTTATATGACTACAGAAAAAACTATTATATATATGTAAAGTGTATATCTAACTCTACGAAGAATAAGCATAGCATTTGATCACTGATTTAAATGCTTAACCTCGGGCAGTAAACGTTGTTTAACGTATATAACGCAACGAACAATAATTTTATAACACGCACATACTGTAGAATATTATATAGCTTAAAATCGTAATAAGTGTAGGTATATATTATAAAATATTTTACGTTGAAAAAATGTCTGGTTAAAAACAACAATAAGCCGAAGTATCCATATAATTTTCTATATACACTTACCGTATGACTACATGCTATTGTGAAGTATACATATAACACGGCGGTGTATGATTTATATATAACAATATGTTCACATAAATATATACTATATATTATACACTGTGACACTAGTATGATATAGGTGTATATTATTATATTTCCGTTAATGGGGAAGTTTACCATATTTTCAATTGATGTAAAAATAATTGTTTTTTAAGTTATTAGCCGTGTAATATACAATAGGTATAATGCGATTGTTATGTTTTGTTCGTAGCGCTTTGTATTTTTACGAATTAGTGCTCTTCAAATTAACGGAAGCCATTAAATTTTTTTGGATGGCTTTATGATTTGATTTTACCGCTACGCCTAGATGAATGTTCTAATTAAAATTAATAGAGTAGGTACTTCAAAATGAGTTTAACGGAAAAAAAAATAATAATAATAATTAAAATAAAATATACAAATGAATGTTGTAAACATTGCTTGATGGTTTATGGTAATATATATTAATATATAAACTACGATAGTGTATATGGATACTATTTACGACGTTCCGTATTATAGCTTATATATATACTGTAATAAACGTGTATAATTTCCGTTTTCTTCTCGATTGTTTTCAATATAAGCACGCGTGTGGACTTTGTCAACGGTACAATGCGAGTACAGCGATTCATACACTATTATAACGTGTTTCGCAACCACCGCTTTCGAATAACTAGATGGACGTTTCTACTTCCATGGTATTTTTTTTATTTATTTACAATCCGCAGTTGAAGTTTGGACTTTGCATAACGAAGAATTGATCTGTTTTAGTCGCGCACTGCACAGTCCGGTGCACGTTATTTCGCTCGCATACATTCACCGAACCAACATAATTGTGTATTTCGCGGGAAAATGACTGATTCAAATATTTCAAAAACGAAATAAAGCTATCGACAAGCATTGGGTTCGATTGAAAATTTCCCGTTTCGTTCGAGTCATTGATGTTATATACGCATGTGACATAACATACGCAGAGTCTCAGGGATGTGTTAATTTGACAATATTTACACACACGCGATTTTGCAGAAATGTTTTGGGAAATCGTAGTCACGACTATTTTAAATAAACTATACATAAATATCGGAACACCTGCCCAAAACGTGCAGTGACATTTTATTTGCGTTCGGTGGAAAAAATAAAAATAATATTCATTACGTGCACACCCGTTTGCATATAAATTATATACACCACAAACACACATTTTATTGGTCAGTGTGTAAATGTATTAATTTGTGATGCAATTATTATTGTTATTTATTTCAACTTGAATTTATAATAATTTTTATAAACTGATCACGTTTCATGCTGGTATAGTCTGGTACATACAATATCAGATTCAGCCAAATAATAGTTTTGCAACGCATCGCGATTAAACACGGTGTCTAGCTTATCGTACGACAGATGCAGACCTACTATCATAATAGATTGTATCATATTATAATAATCGAGATCATGATATTATAAATATGCTATAATATGTTTTCTATTACAACCATGATTCATCGCGTCGGAATACGCTCGAAGACAGAAAACTGAACGGAACAGTGATATATTTTGCGTGTTTTGTTTGTTTTTATTTATTGTATATAGGCTTTCAACTATCATATAGAGAAAGTTTGAATTTTGTAACCCAAAATATCTTATAATATTTCAATGTGAGGTATAACGCGTGATTAACTTACTATACGGCACGTCAGGACGGACAAAATATAATAATAATAACAATATTATAATCTTGTACGACATTCGATTTCGCTACGCCAACCGCATGCAGAGTAGTAAAATGTGTTAGCAATATGTACAAACTATAAACATGTTTCAGAAACATGTATAAACACACACACACACACACACACACACACACACACACACACACACACACACACACACACACACACACACACACACACACACACACACACACACACACACACACACACACACACACACACACACACA
>JAIPRK010001467.1:0-63269 GCA_025469195.1 Chaitophorus viminalis
ATCTGAATAATCCGAATAATCCGGATAATTCGGAAAATCCGGATATGAATTTAATTCAAATCCGGATTTGAATATTCGGATATTCGGAAAATTCAGATATTCGGATTTGATGCCCATCCCTAATAAAAATGGCAACATTTACCAAATATCCGATTTCGACAAATTTCTTCATTGAATAATAATAAATATTTATAACAACATAAATTAGATAATATTATAACAGTTTGGGTATCTATATTATTTCACCAGTAACAGAAATATGGAAGTATTTAATAATTTATTCGACCAGTTTATTTTATCTCCATTTTTTACAAATCACAAAATTGTATTCTAAATTGGTAATAGAATAAAATACATATAGTAAGTTTAACAAAGAATATAAAAATTTCAACTGAAAATATTGTTCTACAGTTCTACATACAATACAACTATAGTCTATAGTTCACTTTTAGCCTTTTCTGTTGTAAAACCATTATTAGAAAATAGTCTAGTCAATTTTGATAGAATAGGTAATGAATTCCAAAATTTATATTTTTCTACAAATGGATTTTTTATGACACTGGGGCGATCTGAATCAATATAAAGCATTAATTGTTCCTGTGTATCAAATTTTGGCCAAACTGAGCTGCTTTCGGTACCATAAATAGTTGGAATGCTGTAAACATTATTTATACATCAGAAAAAGAGAAAAATAAACATGAAATAATAATTATCATATATGAATATATGATTTACATATATTTAATAACATTCTATCAAAATTATAATTTAATTATTCATCAATTGGAAAAAAATAAAACTTTTGACTTTGCGTATTCTACAAATTTAAGCAGTCATAATTAAAAGATACAAAATTATAATAGTACACTGATTTTTATTAGGGTAGTTTTCCAAAATGAACGAAACTATTTAAAATAAAAAAAGAACCGGACAGAGACTCGCTCCGGTGTATAGTATTGGATGCAGCGGACCTCGTTTATAGGAAAGATATTTAACCTTTTTAGAGTCGTAACCCACGTAAGCTTTGTAAAAAAGCTAAAATTGCTTAATTCTTTGTAGTAGTACCTACTAATAAAACTGAATAAATAAAAATTACATTTTAGTAGATCTATTTTTTTTTTTTTTTTTGACGTTTTCAAATTTGCAATAGTACAAAACATCTTTTTACATAAATAAGTCGTTGGGAATATTAATAAAATTGAGATGACTTTAATAAATTTTAATTTTAAAAAGAAGACTTATTGCGAATTTGAGACCCAATTTTAAAGATTACTTGACCTAAAAATGGGTCACGACCCACCGGTTGAAGCCCTCAGTGGTCATTTTTTACCGGACCTTCAGGAAATATTATTATGATAAAATAATTAAATAAATTGTTAATTAATATAGCCCGTACATCTATTGATTATTTTAAACATAATTCTATTAAACTTGATTGAACTAATATTATTTTCTTATATTTTACAAGCCTTTAACGCAAATAATATGTATATAAGATTTAAGTTTTAATATGTAACATTGACGTTTTAACTCACTCGGATCCAGCAAACTTTGACCAAATATCAACCATAAGCTTTGAAACGCTGAAATCGTTTTCATTTAAATCTTTATGGTTCCAAATCTTCAGTTTAAACAAACTTAGCAACTCATCGCCATGTGTGACTCCTAGTTTTTGATGCATATTTCCATATAATGTGTTAAATGAGAATTCATTTTGGTAGTCATATAGATAAAAATACACCGGTGACGAGAGTTTCAATGCAATGTCTAACAAGCCATGACCATAATCACTGTCAGTAAACATCTGGAAACAATTAAAAATCTACATTAATTAGTCATTATACATTTTTATAAGATAAATATTTGCAGTTTGAAATTTGTATATACTAAAATAATTTTGAATAAAATCTAACTACAATTATTTGTGATTATACAGTATTATTTATTACTCTATGTATTAATTTTATTGTAGGCCGTACATTTCAAATATACCATCCTTCTCAAATATGAAAACCAAACAAATATAAAATGTTACCTATTTCTTATTTTTTATGAAAAGTACTTGTTTTACATTTATCCTAATTACGTATTTGTTGTAAATTTGTAATATATTATCATGTTCGTGTAATAAACCTGAAATTTTAAAATTAAAATGCTAAAATGAATATAATTGTAGTATTACTTCCACTAATTTGGAATACGAATTATCAAATTTCCCCGTCGGAAAGTATTTCTGTAAAATTGCTGTACCGGTTTCATTCACATCTGATGCATAATTCTCGTATCCCATCATGAGTGACATTTTGTAATGAAAATCCTTCAGAATTTCTGGATTTGGTAGAGATTTATCGTCGATCAAAACTAAAAAATACAAGAACAATGGTTCACACCATAGATATTTGCAAGATTCATTACAAATTAAATCTAATATATGTCGTCGTCAGAATTATTACAATCTTAATAAAATCTTAATGTCATCCACAAGCGTAAGGCTCGTTAACCAAGAAAGTTTTATTTTGCCTATGCCACAGTTGTCAAGCCCAGCTCCAAGAACAATAATTGTTGTGTTCTTAACCGAATGAATAATAAAATGTGTAATGCTGTTGAGGTCAAATTAGGTTATTATGTTTCAACTGACACCTTTTGCCATTGAAATAATTTTTAAACGATTTTACATAAATACTAATTTTTGATATTGCATAACGCACCCCGCGACTGTGTAAGGTGTACTACCACCAACGAGTTTCAGATACAATCGTGATTAAACACATTGATGACTGATACGTAAAAATATTAAATACAACAACAATAAAAATAATACTTTTAGTATGACAATACTGAATAACTACTTTGTAATTTTCTACGACACTATTATACACATTTTTAAATATTTCAAGGTCTAAAAGTGGCCTTGTGATTAAGTGTATAAAAAAACTTACATGAAACTTCCATCCCTCCATCAGCAGAGTTCAAACCAATTATAGCAGGTACAAAAGACTCTTGCTTCAAATCAAACAACTGGTGGTGACACAGAAAAGACTTTTGACCCGTACCACATTGTTCTAATACTGGTAAAAAAAATATGTATCGGGAATAATACAGTGTTTCCTATATAAAATAAAAAAAAAATCTAACGTAAAAATCGAAGTATATGTATATAAATAGTAACAGTTAATATTCAATAAAATCTTTAAATTTTTTTAGAACCATATACAATTATGATTGGAATTTTTAAAAAAAATTATTAGGTATAAGATTATATATTTACAAAAAAATAAATAAAAATAAAATGTATACTACATCATTTGTAAATATAAATCAGAAATGCTATTCATCTATTATTTGATAAAATAAAATGATACGTATTTTATTCACATTCATTTTTTTACGAAGGCCGGTAAAAAAACTTGCAGGTAATTTCTTCAGACATTTTAAAATGTTTTTTGAAGAACTTTCAGTACATCCAGCTAAATCAGAGATAAATTTGGTACGATTACGTGCTACGCCTGGTAGAGGTATACTCCAGCGACATAGTGGGGAGCCACTTTGAAGTATGGCTTTATGGAAGAGGCCTTTACTCATTGGTGAAATCATATGGTAGCCGACACTAGCTGCACCAGAACTTCCACCAAACATTGTCACTTTCCCTGGATCCCCTCCAAATTTATAAATGTTTTCTTGAACCCATCGCAACGCCATTACTTGATCTTTCATTTGATAGTTTCCTGGTAATACGTCATCTTCCAAGCTCAATAAACCTGCCGGCATCAATAACGTTAACTAACATGGAATATTTAAACAAATGTCCTTTAAAAAATCTCACCTAATGGCCCTAGTCTAAAATTGCATGTTATCAACACTATATCTTTGTCCATAAAATATTCAGGGCCAAACAATTCAAAATTACTGTGACCCAAATGAAACGCTCCCCCAAAAATCCAAAACATTACGGGCAGTTTGCCATCAGTTATTGGAGTGTACACATTTAAATAGAGACAATCCTCTTGGCTGTGAGGTTCGTTTTCTTGTAGACAAATTTTTGAACTCTTAGTTGCGTCCAGAATGCCATTCCATGGATCAACTGGTTCCGGAGCCTGCATCATAATTGTAAATCAATTAGAACGTTCTCAAATATAATGTAAAAAATTATCTTTGGTACCTCAAATCGAAGTTCTCCTATTGGTGGTTTTGCATATGGTACTCCGGTGTAAGAGTAGTATGGTCTCCCTTCTCTTGATTTCAAAATTTGACCTTTTAAAATTCCTTTTGCAATTTTCACCTCGATGTCGCAAAACGCCAAATGACAAAATATAACCACAGTCAATAATAACTTTGTATTTACCTTTTATAATTCATAAATATATATTATTATTATTATCACAATTTAACATTAAATAGGTAATATTATTATTATTTAATTTTTATTTTGTATGAGTATAATATAATATGGTATAAATTACCATTGATTCAATACACGTAAATATACTAAACCAATAATAATACTAAATTATATAATATATACTTAAATACGTAATACTAACAGCTGACATTGTTAAAAAAATACTATAAATTAAATAGGTACTCGACCTATTATAAATTGCTACTATCTATTTGATCTACATATGTGAAGAAATAATAATTAACGCATAATTATAGATGCGTTATAAATGTTGGATTGAGTGTTTGTTGTACATTTATTGCACATAATCGTTTGACACTTAATCGTCAGAGCACCTGTGCATTTATAATACTCTTCATTGCACGGTAATATTTAGGGTGGTAATATGGGTGTTTAACACCCTCATCGGGTGCATTTTGTTATATTTCACCAAACTACTAACTTACACGTTATACAAAATTCCTACGAAAGTAAATAATTTTTTTGTTGTTTAGAGCATCAACCTTGGTCTTTGAGTTATTTAATCTTACATTAAATATAAATATCCTTACCAATGCTATAATTCATAAAGTTATAAATTATAATAGTGCTAGAGCTCGACGTACTCGTCCGCATTATCGATTACAATTAATGGGACAATAAGAGCTGCTGTTTGATGTTTCCATTATCTCCTTATCATAGTAAAAGTTAATATTTTATTTCCAAGAAACAGATTGAAAAGTTTACTCAGAATTATGTAATATACTTTGTATAAGTGTAATTTAATTTTTTTCTTAAGACTCACAAGCTGTTGCCTTGTTGGTTATATTATAGCAAACCTAAAACCTTCCATGTCACCTACGCGTGAACGTTCCTTTTCAACTCTCCGTGAATTTAAATATTATTTAAGAAATACCGTTACAGAAAACCGGTTGAATAGCCTAGCTTTAATAGAGATATTTTTCTATATCTAATATCTATAGCAGAGAATGATTTTATTCTTATATTTCGTTGCTTAAAATTCGACTTATCATAATATATATCTTTATATTCAATATTATATTTTTATAGTAGTTATTATGTCATTGTATTATTTATTCAATTTAATTTAAGCTGCTCCCATACCTAGCCAACAATTAAAAATTGTTTATTGAATGTTTAAAAACAAATATTTTGTTATCTTATATGTTATGTATTTAAACAATATTAAATTTGTTTATCTGAATGATAATCTTCATATAAAAAGTTGTTTGTCCCACCATCTTTTTTTGTTTTAAAGTTAATTTTTTTTTTTTTTTGTTTAATATTACTATCACGCATTTTAACAAATACATCAGCGTCCAACTTGTTCTGAATGTAACTCGATCATGATTGATGGCAATAATTAGCGAACAACTAAATTATAAACAAACGTTTGACGAATGTTTGAAAAGCAATTGTTGGACAAACGTTCGTTAGGTGTGAACGCATTTTTAAAATATCATAAATTTATTTAGTTATGGTAAAAAGTTACATACAACTTACATGTATTTTAATTATTTACATTTACATAATTATTATACCGTATTTGTTCATTTAATTACGGATGGGGGGGAGGGGTATTGGGGCTATTGCTCCACTTACGTCAATAAAATTATAAAGTACTCCCGTAAAATAAAATCTGAATATGCCATTGATTTACTGATAGTTTATAATTTAAACAAAAAACAACAAATATTTTACCTGGTTTATAGTCCACGTTCTCAAGAATCCCATGTTAATAACAGCCTGTTAAAATAATAAAATATCATATTTAAGTCATAAATGTGAATACCATGTTCTTATTTCATATGTATTTTATATTCTGTGAAATAACAAATTACAAATACCCATATTGAATTTTAAAATGTATAATAATTATTAATTAAAATTATATTGTTCTCAGGTCGGAAAATATTAATTATAATTATGTACATTTTAAAAAAGTGGTGATAATGCTCGAAAAAATGTATTTATATCATACCTAAGATTTTATTTCTATCCTGTATATAATATGTTATATATGATGTTAAGGTGTTTGATTATTGATAGCCAGTAAATAGTAATGTATTCACCTGCAATTACCATACACCAAAAATCGCAGCGAATATGGCCAAAATTGCATTTAGGCCGTCATACACCGGTGATTGTTAAACGTTCATTAATAGTCTTTGATAAAATATTTATCACACATAAAGTGGTTGACGTGCGATATATATTTTCGATAATATTATAGCAATAATAAACAAACATATTTGCTTTTTCGGTTATAAAATTCACGATACACACGAAAAACGGATATTAAAAAATTTAAAACTTACAGAAATTACCTGTGCGTATGTGTCAAGGGTTGATCGAGGGGGGGAGGTCACTTTGGGTGAGTCGCCCCTATAACCAACAAAAGTACCTTATGGTTCTAAATGTTATATATAGGTACTATTTATTTTTATTTTATTTTATTATTTAGAACTGTTAGTAAGTACTATTCAACAATTACAAAATGAATTAAGCTATTACAGCTCAACGATTTATTAAATGATCAACAATTTAAATATAAAAATAAAATATAACAACCTACTGGCACTAATGATGATGTAGAATTTTATGCATTTAAAATTATAATATAAATGATTAAGGAATAGATAAGATTGAATTTAGCTTATTTAAAACGGTCGTTAGTAGCTTAGTTAAAGGGTAAAAGGTGTTGGAGACTATACTAAAGAGCTTAGTTGAATTATTAGCTAAATCGACTAGTAGTTGTTTGGCTACGATATCGGCGCATAAACGATTTTGGATGGAACTGCAGTGAACTGCGCGAACTTTACTGATCTTAAAATAGAAGGGAATCGGTTTCCCAGTTTTCATTTTTTGAAGGAGGTGACGTGCTTTTTGTAATCAGGGCATCCCTTATAAGATGATGTGTGGGCACATTTAGCAGGGAGGTTGCTATTTTTTGAACACGTATCCGAGAGGTGTTCATCACCGCATTTAACGCAACGTGTTCTATGTGAATGACAATATGTTTTCGTGTGTCCATAAGCCTGACACTTGTGACATTGAAC
Source organism: Chaitophorus viminalis (assembly GCA_025469195.1). Classification (NCBI taxonomy): domain Eukaryota; kingdom Metazoa; phylum Arthropoda; class Insecta; order Hemiptera; family Aphididae; genus Chaitophorus; species Chaitophorus viminalis. The sequence goes on from JAIPRK010001467.1 coordinate 7,459, forward strand.
CGAACCAGTGTACAGTGTAAGGTTTGTGTGGTTTTTTTCACAATGACGGAGGAGTGCAATAGCACTATAGTGTATATTTATTATTTATATTATATTAGATAGTGATAATAATATAATTGGGAAAATTTCTATTAGAAATAATAAAATTTTGAAAATAATAATTGGGAAAAATAGTTTGGAAAAAATTGGTTGGGAAAAATGACCTACAGTCGGCTAAAGCATCGGAAATATCAGAGTGAAGTGTAGAGTGGTGTGAACTTTTTGATTAAAACTCTAAATGGACGTGAGTTAAGTGGACAAAGAGTATGGAAATCGTTATCTAAATCCTAAACTCTTCAAGTAATCAAATATTATTCTAGTATCGTGCGGCCCATTGGGTCAAACGATTAGATAAAATGACGTGGCCTTATAGCTGTACCCATTAATACAATTCACGTGAGTCGTATTCATTTATTTTTGAACATGATGAAATTTATTATGTTTTTGATGTAGATGGGTTGAGAACTGTGAGAATAGGGTGCATATTTTGTGACATCAGTTATAAAATGACCCTCAGGAGCTACAAATTTATGACTAGGCGGAATAATTATGATCTTACCTGATTTATCATTTTCCTGACTCCTGATTAACCGCAAACCAATTCGGGGAAACATAAGTTTTTGATTTCTTGTCAACCGGTCCTGGTGAAGTAAACCAAGAGTCGGCAACCCACGGCCCGCGAAGCAATTTGGTATGGCCCTCTCAAAGATGTTTAAATTTCATATTTTATTTTTATTCAATAATATTTTGGACATAAATGACGTTAAAAATAATTTACAAGTGCAAGTCATAGAACTTCAAAATGACGAGGTTCTAAAAAAGGTTTTTCGGAAAGCAACTAATTTGTCTCAATTTTATAGTTATATCCTGACATCTACATTCCTGGGAATCAGACAATTTGCACAAAAACTTGTAGTGGCGTTTGCAAGTACATATATGTGAACAGACATTTTCGATTGTCAAGTTCAGAAAAAATAATCTCTCTTCACCTCTTAATGATGAACATTTGCACGCTGTATTACGAGTCTCAACGACAAATTTGGAAGCAGATATCGAAAAATTAAGTAGTAAATTGCAGGCACAGAAATCGCATTAATTTACAAATTTACATTTTTTTTGTTTCTAATTAAATTTTTTCTTAAAAGCAATTTTTCCAGTAAAATTTGTATTGTTTTATACTCTTATATTCCATGTAAAATAATCAATTATAAATTATTAATATCAAAATAAATTATTAATATTATATCTTATTTTTATTTATTAATGTGGCCCTTGATGAACATCTGAAAAATAATATGGCCTACATGGTTTAAAACGTTGCTGACACCTGAGGTAGACAAAGACGATAAGTTACGTTTCCCCTGAGGGTCATAACCGTGAGCGATTTGATAATCCGGAACCCACATACCAAATATGTTATAAGACATGGCTCATTACGGTGGTGGAATAAAGATGGACTGAATTGTACGCGAACAAGTTTATAACGAGAGCAATGTATTTCCGGATATCCATGGAAAATATTGAGGACTACAATTATTTTTGGAAATCTATGTCACATCCCCCTTGGGTTTAATTATTATTATTATTATTTTAATACTAAGAATTTATAATCTTAGTATTAACTTTCTTTTTAACTTTTTTATTAAAAACTTTTAAGTAATATGCAAATAAAAAGTAAATTATTTACCCATAAGTTTTATATCATAACCTATATTCTAAAAATTGGTAATCATATGTTATGTTATTAATTACATCTATATTATCATACGACAATTAATATAATTTGTTTTATGATGATATTTAACAATTAAACTCACATCAAGTCACCTTCGACAGTACTATACAGTATTACAGTGTATAGAATGTGTTTCTGAATCATATACTGATACAGCTATATTACCAATACAGAATGTGCCAACACTGCCAACTAGTGTATTAGTGCTTTAAATCACACTGTATGTATGTATATATATATATATATATATATTATATAGGTACAGTTGATACAGCTTAAATAAAAATCACTTTGAGAACATAACTAAGTGAGCCTTGTAAATTGAATGAACCACATAACTATAGTAATATATGCGAAGTGAAGAAAAATACATTTCAAACTATTTATTGATTTAATTTTTTTTTTTTACTATTTTAATGATTTTAGATACCAATAATTTATTATAATTTATGAATACATTTATTATTTCAGATTGTTTTTATAACTTTTGACTATTTCACCAATTGACTGCTCGTACTTATATATCATAAAGACAACGACTATAATAATAACATTAATTATGGTAAATTTAACAAACAAAGGATTGTTGGATATTTAATATTATAAGGTATGAATTGGAACTATTGTTTAGATACGTTTGGAATTCGAAATGTACCAGAAAATGTTAAGTCTAATAAGAAACTGAATTTTCTATCAGTAAGTTATATAAGTGACATCCACTGCATATTTATGAAAAAAAAAGTTTTTATTAAACATTTTGTATTAAAAATGTTTTTAATATTTTTACTAGGAAAATCTCCACTAAACTATACAAGAATCTTAAAATTTGGCAACAATTCCTGAGGGGGGCTTGACACGCTTTTGGGAGAGCTAAGCTCCTAATCCCACCCGTATATCTACCAATGCGAAAAACCCAAACTGATATAATATTATAAATGTTTGATCATTTGATGTGAAAACAACATTGAAATACCCAATTGTACATTCTACATATTATATAACTTCAGTATGATAAAATTTAAATGATACTTTGGTTATTTATCATAATGAAAATAAACAAATAATTACTGTTAGAATGAACAATATTTAATCTACGAAGTACATTCAACATCCGCACAAGGCGTTATTCCCGTTGGCTGTATCGGTAGATAATTGTATTACTATTTTATTATACCTACTCGTAATCGATCGATAAAAAGGTACCCAATACCCGAAATTCAATATAATTTATTAGATAATTTCTGAAATGTTTACAATATCGGTTCAACATCTAACTTCTAAATTCATTTGACGGGTGTAAGGTGCATGTGCGTTGAATGGCAGGTGATAAACAAAAATATAGTAGACATTTGACAGTGAGACACTGCATACAGTACTACCGTATATAATGTTTAGCTTATAATTTCAAATCATGTTAAAATAATATAATATAATATAATATAATGTTTACTGAATGTATAAGCCTGAAAAAAGTTTGAAAATTGAATCATTTTAAAAATTGTTACTTTTAGCCAACAGAAAAAAAATGATTACCGGAAAGTCGCAAGAAAATTATATAAACGTTGGAAAACTAAATTTTAACGAAGCTTGTACTTTTGAATAATATCAGTGGATAAAATACGTTCATAGTATTATGAAGAAAGATAACAGATTAAATTTAAATTATAACTACTTTAAATTCTCTTACGTAATGTTTTAATAATGGTTTATAAAAGTTTGTATGCGCTCGACTAGTAAAATCAGCCATTGAATTTTAAAGTTTCTTCGTATATTCCATATTTATTGCCATTCTCCAACCCTAAATCTAGTAACATACGTTCTATAAAACAATAATACCAAAAAATTACCTTAAATCAATTTTCGTTGTTCGTATACACCTATGCCTTCAGTAGCGTTTCGAACTCGCTCCAGGTTACAATTTCTTGGTTCTTCGTGAGTACTGACCGTTTACTTATTTGTTAGTGACAATGACTATAGGTATAATGACTTATGGTGTTTCTTACTGAACGGGATCAAGGTAAATAGATCCATTGGAGAGCGCTCACGGCGGATTTATAAAATAACCTGTTATACCACCGTTTTTAAATGTTTTTTACCATTACGTAATGTGCCACATCAACTTAATTATTTTATAGTTCTTCATTTTTATACAGCTAAAAGCCGTTTATTTTTATTTTTTACATTAATTTATGTCTATTAAATATTTTACTTTTTTTGTGATTGAATCTTTCTAAAACTGATAAAATTATTATGTGGGTACTAATTTAGATTTTACACAATTTTTTAAATTTTTTTAAATAAAAATGGTTGCCCAACAACGGATTAGTATTTATAATTTCTTATACAGTTATACATTATTCTTTCCTCTCAAAAAAATATTTACAATTCATAAATTTTAGAAATCTAATCTAATATGATTACAATATATAATTATAATAGTATGAAAATAAATGTTTGAGATCAAATTAACAATGGGCTCGTAAATAAGAAAAAATATTATAACGATTGACACCACCTACATTTTTATATAACTTGTGAGCCTGTTATTTTTTTTTTCTTTTGAATAGAAGGTTAAATTCATTGAGACCCAAGATAGAAATGTTGATTTTCGGTATGTACGGAATGGCACCTGTTGTGAAATAATATCCATCAATACATTTTCTAGCAAATTGATGGATTCTTCTACATTCAACTTTACCAATATATTATTCCAATTAATAGATTCTAAGTTGTTAAATATAATTTCATAATTATTTCTTTTGAAAACCTGATAAATATGTAGGAAATCACGCATGACTGTGATTGATGAACATGGGCAAGATATAGACAGTACTGGGTGATATTTATCGAACGGAATTAGAGTATCGGGAGACTAGCAGACTGGAAAAAACTAAATCAAGAAATGACCAATTAATATTTGGAACATTGTATTATTGTTAACAATGAAGTTAATTACACTGGTCCCCTATTAAACGAACTTTATCTGTGATTAATCCACTATACTCAAGACCAGAATCATTATTGGCCATAATTTACCCATGGTAAATAATTTTAGTCATCACGGACAATTCCATAATTGAAATTATTAGATTGCCGTACATGCTACCGTATGATATTTCGTATATAATATTGTAGGGGTAATATTAATAGTGGCGATTCCCAAGAAAAACAACACGATGGTTTACGACATGCATACTTTTATTTTCACACAAACCGCGAGAACGACGGTCGCCTCGTCGTGACGCGTACTTACAACTAAACTTACTGAACTATACAAAAAAACAATAAATAATAATAAAATCGCGTTAACTATATTTATTTACTTAAAAAGACTAAATCAGCAAATATTGTATATTAAAATCAACCATCAGTCCAATTACAAATACCTACTACCTATGATCAAAATATCTATACCTAATGTATTATACCTAATTTATTTATGCAGTATTATTCATTTTTAAGTGGTCTATGTAGACATCATGCATATTTTGAAATAATAATCAATGTGTTAGTTATAGATGTTGGACTTTATTAATTTTGTTATAAATTTATTGCACATAATCGTTTGGTACTTAATCGTCAGGGCATCTGTGCATTTATAATACTATTCATTGCATGGTCGTATTTAGGCCTTAGGGTGGTAATATGGATGTTTAAATCGGGTGTATTTTGTTATATTTCACCAAACTACGAACTTACACATTAGACAGAATTTCTGCGAAAATAAATATTTTTTCTGTTGTTTAGACCAGTGCTTATCAACCTGGGGAAAACGGCCTCCTAGGGAGCCGTGAATATTTTCAGTTATTTAGTTATTATATAACCGACCATATAATTAATCATTGTCAATAGAGTCTAATTGTTAGATAATTGTTATTAAATAATAATAAAATTGTTATTACATCGGGAAAGTTTATCTCACATTAGTTATTACTTATTAGATTAAGCTATCGACAATGATGATGATGAAAACATCATTATTGAATATCTTTTTTTTCTGCTTTATAGTTATTAGTTAATAACTTCTTACCAATTTTTTTTTTTATATATATATTTTAAGTTTTATACAATTATAAGATTATTTCAAAAATGTATTAAATAAATATTTATTTTCTTCACACTTAAATAAGTTATTTGTGTGAAATAGTGCATGTAAATTTAGTATATCATCAAGAAAAAATAATTAATTATTTTGATTGTGGGAGGGGGCCTTAATAGTTTTATATTAAGTTTAGGAGGCCTTATAACAAAAATGTCGAGAAGCACTAGTTTAGACGATCAGCTTTGGTCTTTGAATAGCTTAATACACTAATATACTTTATACACTAAATCTAAATAGCCTTGCCAATGCTATAACTCATAAAGTTATAAAAATTATAATAGTGCTAAGAGCTCGATGTACTCGTCCGTACTTTCGATTACAATTGACGAGACAATAAAAGCTGATTTTGATGTTTCTATTACCTCCTTATCAAAATAAGAGTAAATTTGCAAGCAACAGATTGAAAAGTTTACTCAGAATAATGTAATATATATTATACTTTGTAATTTGTATAAGTTTAATTCTTTCATTTTTCTTACGGCTCACAAGCTATTGCCTTGTTGGTTATATTACAACAACCATCTCTGTCACCACATCTATGAGGGAAAGTTCCTTTTTAACTCTCCATAAACTTAAAAATTATTTAAGAAATACCATTGGAAAAAACATATTAAATAGCTTAGCTTTAAAAAATATCCATAGAGATATTTATCTATATCTACGACAGAGAAATACAATACTACAAACTTTTTCTATAAGCCCATAAAATCCGAACTTATATCGAACGTTTAAAAATAAATATATTTTTATCTTATATGCTGTTTATTGAAACAATGATAAATTTACTTATCTAAAATTTAGAAAATAGTTAGATTCTAAATGATAATGTAACTATTAAGTGAAAATACAACTATTATATATCGTGGTCAAAATAATCGCAACCTTAATGAAATCAATGATTAAGTATTCATGGTATATTATACAAAGTATATTTAATCGATGATTATACTTTATTTTCACCAACGAGCCTGAGGCTCGTCAACCTATCAGCCACAATGCTACATAAATCACCATGCTGCATTAAATGATAGATTATTATTGAAAGTTGCACTATTTAAATTATATTTTTAAATAATGATTTTATGATTGTTCGTAATTTTTTTTGTATATATAATATATACTTAAATAAAGACTTAATCAACAAATATTTTAAGTCAGACTACATAATGTTGCTGTCAATGTATTTTGGCTGCCATGATGTATAATATATTATAAATATTCAAAAATGTGAATTAAAAACTCTAGCTGACATTGTTTAAAAATATTGCAAATTAGGCACTCTATTTATTAGAAATATCTACCATAAAATTATTTCAATCATTTATTTGAAAGTTATTCATTTTTAGTTATTATAAAATAGGTATTAATCACTTATTTACTGTATTTCACTAAAATTGTTTTATTTTTGACATTTCAAATAAGTCTTGTTTTTACATAAAAAGATCCAATATTTTTGGATAGTGAATTAAAATTATTAACATGGTCAGTAGTATAATCTAATTATCTAGTATACCTATTATTATACATCTAATCTAATTTTAAAGTTATTAAGAGTCAGAGGTGTAAAGAATATGTCAAGAAATTATATTTAATTCATTAATTATAGATGTAGGACTTAAGTATTAGTGCCATTTTTGGTAAATTTACCGCATATAATCGTTTGGTACTCAATCATCGGAATACTTATGCATTTGTGCTTACTTATACTATTATGTAGGTACTCATCATCCATAATTTATAATTTAAACAATAAGAAAAACTTAATATTTTACCTGATTTATAGTTCACGTTCTCAAGAACCACACGTTAACAACTTGCTAATATATTCCAGAGAATTAAAATTAGATATGTTAAATCTAGTTTTTATTTTATATATTTTTTATATTCTATGATAAAATAATATGACAAGTATCTATATTAAATTTTCAATTGGAATATAGTTAAAGTTAGTGTTCTCAGGTTGAAAAATATTAGCCATAATAATATACATTTTAAATTAGCAGCGTGAATTGCTCCAAAAATGGGCTTTGATCATACTCAGGATTTTGTTCTTTTCTTTTACATGATTTTTAAAGGTGATTCTCGAATTGCCTTCCAAAGTCAGGTAGGTGACCATTTTCACTCTAATTGCCTCCTGGTGTTTTCGAGGACAATTTGAGTATGTCCAAATCGTCTACTTGGATTTCCTACCATAGCATACCTACATTACTAATGCGTATATCAATAGTTAATGTACATTAATGTATTATCAATTATTATATCGATTTTCATTTTGTTCAAAAATATTATTTTTATAACATACAGTATTGCCCAGACAGATTAATAACAATATGCTTAATACTATTAAGTAATAATATACTTTATATTCAAAATTTTAACGCAAGGTTATCCAAAAGTTTACTTTAAATAAATATAAAAAAATTTTACCAGGCCTTTAGAAAAAAATGTTATGATCGTCTGAAATTTTAATTTTTACGAAATTGCGTAAAATAACGATTTATTCTCAAACAGTTTAAAATATTTGTTATCATTCAAAAAGTATAAGTTGTAGAAACTAGAAACAATAGAAATTTTTACCAGTTGTTCAGATTGGCGTTTTCTTCAAATACTTTTCTTTTTGGTATATTTTACCAATTTTTAAGCTACTTGAATAGGCATTTTAAATATTTAATTTTTATATTTTTTTTTTTATATAATTGTTGACAAAAAAAAATTTGTTTGGGACAAATTATTGAACGTAACATTGGAAATAAGACTGTATGAAATTAGACAAGGAAAAATATACGTACTCGATACTCTAGACTACTCAATGGTCGACAATTTAGCAACGTTCGACTATGCGTCTTTTCCCAAATATATTTATTAAAACAGCGTTTCGGCTCTCTTATAAAATCAGTTTTTATGAACTATAAACTGGTATATCAACTTGGCAACGTTTCAACAAAAAAAGAAAAACCGCCAACTATTTCAACTGAGAGGGAGGTTCTGTGTTGAATTCAAGTTTTTTTCTTGAGAGACCAAGAAGAGTACAAAAGTACATTTCATCACCTGATTAATGAAGATCAACTAGACATAACCCTCGCTCTGAAATATTAACTAAATAAAAAAACCATCAATTTCAAATTAAAGCGTCATAATTGACATTAAACACTAAACTTCATACTATACGCACGCATACAAATAATCTAATTATGAACTTATTACTAGTTTATTGACTAACAATATTTAGGTAATATTTGATTTGATTGTGTTTATAAACTAACAATAATTAGGTATTCTAAGTAGATAAAATTTTTATTTACGTAAAAGTGTAAATGTAAAATAATATGATGTATTAAACGATTAGATTATATGACAATATTTGAATGACAACCATTAAATAAAACAAATTCAATTTAAAACAATACCTCACAAATCAAATTATCAATAATCGACGATTATTCTTCTTAATTATAATCTCATTTTTTGAACATTCAGTTTAATAATTAAATGTCGCATTTGAAGTCTATAATTAAAAACTAATATTACAATTCGCTTTTGACATATGATTTTTTTGTCGAAGTTGATTTATTTAAACGAGAGCTTAAAGGTAGTTCACTCCAAAATTTGTAATTCTCCTTGTATGGATTTTTTATAATTGTTGGTTGAGCTGAATCTATGTATAAGATAGATGAATCTTCAACTGAAGTAAATACTGGCCAAACTGATCCATTATCTGTTCCGTCCACGGTTGGTGTACTAAAACAATTTTTTATTAGTATTAGAAGTGTACCTGCATAACATTTTTAAACCACTTATGTTAAATACGTAAAAATACGTTTTAGTTCCAATTGTATAATTCATAATACTTTAAAATTTGACAGTAAATGTATTATAATGATAAATATAACAATAAAAATAAAAGGTTATATTTAATTACCTAATGTTATAATATTTTAACCTAACCATTAAACGTATCGGTTTTAAAACTCAAAAGTATAAATACTAAACTCACTTTGATGATGCAAATTTTACCCAGATATCAACCATGAGCTTAGAAACTTTACTATCTTTTTCGTTCAATCCTTTGGGAAATAAAGCCTTCAATGGGAATAAACTGATCATTTCATCGCCATGACTGACTCCTAGAGACTTCTCACACTCGCCGTACACTTTATTAAACGAAAATTCTTGTTCGTAATCAAACACGTAAAAATAGACAGGTGAATCTAATTTTTTGCCCATATTCATGGAAGGTGCGAGAAAACAGCCATCACCGATCATCTGTACGTAAATTTGTACGAATTAAAAGTTTATTAAAACTGAAGAAGAAAATGCTTATATGAAGCAAATGCTTCGAATATATTAGATATGACGCACATTAACTGCATCCGCATGCGAGTCATCTTCCACCTTTCCTGACGGGAAATATTTTTTCATAATCCGATCTTTGATGTCATCCATATGCTCGGGTAGTACTATATGTCCGTACATTATCAGATAAGATAACAAACGACTGGTGTCCGTGTTAAGTTCCGGATATTTCAAAGATGTTTTGTTAAACAACTCTGTAAAAAAAAAAAAAACTAAAAATTTTATTATCATGTCAAATATGTTACGATATAATATTATTTATCTATATGTTTATCAACAGTTAGTACAGTCAAAAGTCAAGGTCTTGTAATATGAGAGTCTATAATTTATTGAAAAAAAACCTGTTCCATTATTTTAAAACCTGACAACTGGTAGTTAGTATAATACTATAGGATAAAGAATAGTTAAAATTAACTCGTCACAGTATTATACTAAAATATAACATGACATGCAATATAACATCGTGAAGGATAAAACTAATAATTACTTGTAGTTAAATATATGTTTTATTTTCTGGATGTGTAAGAATCAACTTTATGTCATTGTAAATAAAAACTAAATTTCTCTGTACACTTAAATTATAGCTATTTGTAAATTTGTAATTATTCTCCATTAAAAGGATTTTCAATTTAGATTTAGAAATTTATAATTATACACCACTCCTTTGAATATTTTTTTTTTTGATAGGTAATTAATTACTAAAAGTAGGATTATTGGTTATTACTTATTAATTAAGATAAGACCATACTTAAACATGAAAATGCTCCAGAATTCAATAGATACGAAGCTTATCAAAATTTTATAAAAGATAACTTATCTCTTTTAAATTTATATTTTATGAAATTTAAAATCTATAAAATGTAATAATAGATACATTAAGCTATTGAAAACTCCTGGGTGTTATATCTATCTTTATAATAAGATATTTGACCAGGGCAAAGTCAACATTTTCATTAGTTTATATTACATTTATATTGCACTTTATTTAATATAAATCTAATCAAATTGCTAAATCCATAAGTGTTTTGTTATTCATGCAATTAAAAATTACTTAACAAATTTAATACAATAATATTGTGGTAATTTTACTAAATAAATATATGTCTAGGTATTTTATAAGTATTCCATACTTATTAAATCAATTAAACATACTGAGTATACTCACAAGCATTATACACATTTATCTAACTGAAAACATTGCTACGTAGTGCTTACCTGAAACGAATATGCCTCCTTCACCGGAATTAAAACCAATCATAGTAGGCAAAAATGATTCCTGTTTGAAGTCATTTATTGGATTTTTGCAAATAAATGCTTCCTCTTTTGAATTGCATGATTCAATAACAGGAGGAAATATTATGCACGGATGAATTATCCAATCCTGAAAAATAAAAATATTAAGCTCCATATTATAACAGTGGTATAACAATTTAATTAATATTTTTTCATTTGAGTTTTCAGAAATGTCTTCAACATGCCTACATGCATCTACAGAAAGTGTTGCATTATTGTAGTAGGTCACTCATTAATCATAATCATTTTCCTAAATAATCACATTACTTACGAAAAATTTACACTGAGTTTTGACCAGATTTTTGGCTGGAATTTTCTGTAAACAGTCCAAGATATCTTCGGAGGTTTCGGCATTACATCCGGAAAGAGTGGCAACTGCTTCAGTGCGCTTACGAATCAAGCCAGGTGGTACCACAACCCAGTTGCACAAAGGCGTACCACTCTGGAGTATGGCTTTATGGAAGAGACCTTTGCTCATCGGTGACAATAAATGATATCCAGTGCTAGCAGCTCCTGCACTTTCACCGAACACTGTCACCTGTCCAGGATCACCACCGAACTTAGCGATATTTTCTTGGACCCAACGTAACGCCATAGTTTGATCTTTCATTCCGTAGTTACCTGGTATCACGTCGTCTTCAGTGCTGATAAATCCTAGACGAAAAATAAAATATTTATAACAAACGAATTCGGACTACAATTTTATCTTACCGAATACACCGAGTCTGTAATTGAAAGATACGAAAACGACATCTTTGTCCATAAAGTAATCAGGTCCGTACAGTTCAGACCTGCTGTGGCCAGCGTGAAATCCTCCACCGTGTATCCAAAACATAACTGGCAATTTTCCATTTAAATTCGGTGTGTGAACATTTAAGTATAGACAGTCCTCCTCGCCGTTTATTACGTCTTTGATAGCAAATATAAAATGATTATTTTGGATACATATGTTCGTTTCTTTCGTAGCATCTAAAACGCCATCCCACGCGTCAACTGGTTTTGGAGGCTAAAATCAATCGAACAATAATTCGTTATCGATTATAGATGATGTGTGAAATCCAACATTTGTGTATTATCATATAATATGCGTACCTTAAATCGTAGTTCGTTAACCGGAGGCTTCGCATATGGTATACTAGTAAAAGAATAAAAATCTCGACCACTTCTTGATTTTGAAGTCCGTCCTTTTAAAGCACCTTTCGAAATTCTTACCAATGGATCACAAAACACCGTACTCATGAATGATATACATAATGTAATATACAACCACCTCATTTTAAGCTAAATAATAAACATGTTTTATTATTTTATTCATACAATTCAATTAGGTGATTTTAAACATTAAATTTAGTGATATTATATTATAGGTATTTCCCTATATTCAAGCAACGGTTCTTAACCATAGGATCGTGACCCAATTTCGGTCTTGAATAATTTTGAATGGGTCGCTAAAAATTTAGTATGTTGATATAATATTTTAATTACTAATGTGAAATAGTTTTTAAAATAATTAAATGAAACATTTTTTGTAAATTAATATATTTTGACAAACAAGCATACAATTTATCATTTTGGACGTTTGTTTTTCAAAGCTATATAATATATTAAATATATTTTATGGATATATTGGATTTTGAAAAATAATAGAAAAGCTGTTTATCCACATTTTTCTTGGTATTAATTATTTCACTTCTTTACCATATATAATCGCGAATTGATTTGTTAGCGAAGAAACAACAAGACCAAGGAAGTCATTCAATTTTATTTTTTTTCCATTTAAAAATCATATTAATATTTATAAAAAAAAATACAATTACCTATATTACTATAAGAATTAAAAATAAATTGTTCATTTTTAAATAAATGTACTAATGCAATTGATATTATGTTATTATTAACATAGGTAGGTAATCTGAAAATAAATACACAAAGATTTATAGTTTATTTCAGTTTCAATACTTAAAAAAATTAAGCAAATGTAAGATTGTATGAGCTTTTGAATATCAGTGGATATTATGATATGTACATAAGTAACTATAAATACAATTAATATATGATCACACTAAGACTATGTATGAATGAGTAAGTTTGAATCACAGTGGTGTACTTGTGGTCTTTGTGCTCGGCTAACCGGTTCGTGTACGTAACGTATTATCCACTGTGTGCCAGGTTATTAGTCGATAGTCGGTATATGCTTTAGTTTTCGTTATACCTACCTATATTTATGTTAATAATATATCGTGTTTAATTTTGAATTATAGTGAAAAATATAACACAACGTCCATGCGATCTACACACGCATCAGTAGCGATGAAGTGATTATTATGTATATATTATTTTTATTTTCGTGTAACGGGGTGAATTTATCATGTCCTCTCGTTCCATAAACAAACTTTTATGTATTTTTGTTTCTTTCGCTTTCTCGTTTTTCTATAGTTAATTGTGGAACTTATGTTACCACCTAGACCACGAATTCCAAAATATAATTGATCACAACAAATACACTTCGTCTAAACCCTAAAGCTATGTGTAAAAAACGATATTTCCTAAATGTTCAGCTACATTGAGTTGTGATAATATCACAGTATATTGTACTCGTAATTTGTGGCACTAAGTAAAATTGTTGATCTATTTGACGAGTTCATACAATCTTTTATAATAATAACATTATGATAATAAATAAACTCTTATAACTATGCAATCTACGAATTTTTACGATTATGTATAATTATTATTAAATAAATATATAAATTATAAATACATTAACATTTTCTTTCATACAGTATTATTCTTATAACAATGATTTAGAAAAGTTTGTATGCACTTACCAATAAAAATCAGCCATTAAATTTTTTTTTTTTATTGTATATTTATTACCATTTTACAACGTGTATTATATAAGACAGTAAATTCCATATAAATACCTTTAATCAATTTTTGTTGTTCGTATAGACCCGTGTCCCGTATCTTCAGTTGTACACGAGCGTTTTGAACCCGCTCTAGGTTAAAACTTCTTCAGAGACTGAATCAGAATATTATTATGTTCATGCTGTCACTGTTGGGTTTGTAGTAATTTCGATTAGTAATTTTTTCTGTTGGTCTAGTTATGTTTTGGTTCTTCGTGCGCGCCGACCGTTTACTAATTTGTTAATGTTCACAACTGAACATAGTATGGTTGCTGGCATTTCTTGCTGGATGGGATCAAAATAAATAGATCCATTATAGAGCGCTCGCAGCGGATTTTTAAAATAACCCGTTATACCAGTGTTTTTAATTGTTTTCAATCAATGTGTAAAATGGACTGTGATTATTTTTTTTTTTTTTGTTTTGTGATCCTTCATTTTTACATATAGTTGAAAACAGTTTACTCTTAATTTATATTTATCTATGACTGTTTAATTTTGTACTTTTATAGTGATTAGATAATTATTATTACGAAACAGATAAAATAATTATGTGAGGACTAATTTATATTTTCTAGTTTGTACAACTTCTTTTTTTAGAAGATGATAAGTTTTCCACACGAAACATGGTAAGTAAACGTTAACATATGTAAGTTCCTACAAGAAAAAAAATACAGATATTTATCATCATCATCATAATATATTAAAATTAATAGAAGTATTTTAAATGTTTCAGATTTTTACATATATTAAAGTAAGAACATCAGACATTAATTATAGATCTCAAAAAATAAGATAAAATAAAAATAAATAATTATTTATATAATAACATTTTAGAATACAACTTAATACAAATAACAAAATTTGGCTATCTTGAAAGTTTGAGCTTTCCGAATAAGCTACATACAATTTAATTTATATTATTATAATAAATATAAATGGTATCCGGTCAAAATAGCGAAACTATTACTGCAACGGTCATATTAGCAAAACCAAAATATTGAAAATAAAATAAGCAAATGTAGTTAATAGCGATTACAAAAATATCGAAAATGTAGTTTAATTTAGCCCTTTCACTACCATTGTCCATTACAATTCTATTATTTTTCCCCAGTTACTGTTTTAGATATTCATAGTGTTTGATATTGATCGCAATCGGTAAGTTCTGTAGAATATGATATAAATATTTTCATTCTAATAACTATAAGTAGTTTTCATCAATAAATGATTATAAAAAAAAAACATTATGAAAAATCATACGTAAAAAAATCGAAATATTTTCTCATTTCCTGGCTAAAATATTATTGTTGGCTGCACTGTGTATTTTTTTCTACATCTTAAATATTATCAAGAATATAATGCCGCCGGTCGAGTTCACCTTTAGCATTTAATTTGATAGTTATACGTGATAAGAGGCATGTCCATTGTAATGGACACTGGGAGACGGGGGCAAATGTTTATCTAATACGTACCCTTTACCCAAAAACCGATTTCAGCAGTTGAACATTTCGTAGTATTTGAAATTGAAAACAATACAATTGAATACACTGTATACATGTATTTCTATTGCTTCTTTTGTATAATATACGTCATATGTCACATTATGTCCCTAATATTCCGATTTGCAAATGCAATAGAAGTCACTGGTACTTTTATTGTACGAATATTACGAATATTATTCCAATCATTACGTATTCGTGTTTCGACTACGTATGACCGAATTTTAACTGTTTTATTCTGTTACTTTTCTTTTGATTTTATAATGGCACTAAACGAAAACCAAATTTTAAACCTCTTGGGAGACGGAAATATTAGTGAAATATGGAGCCGTTGTTCTCAACTTAACCCAACACCTAAGTGCAAATCGACACTTCCTGTATTTTGACAATTTCTTTTCGTCATATAATTTATTTTATGCTCTTTTAAAAAGAAAAATATATGCTGCTGGAACAATCCGAACAAACCGATTTGGCAATCCCCCAATAAAATCTGATAAAGAAATATTGAAATTAGGAAGAGGAACAATATATGAAATAACATCGTCATTGGGGATAGGTTTGGTAAAATGGTGTGACAACAAACCTATAGTTATGGCTTCTAATTTTATTACTTCTGGTACCCCGGACGTTGTTAGGCTCTGGGATAAAAAGAATAAAAGATATATCGAAGTTGAAAGACCAGAAATTATTAAGCTGTATAACAAGTCCATGGGTGGAGTTGATAAGCACGACCAATTGGTAAGCTACTATCGCGTTTTTATGAAATTGAAAAAATGGACCCTACGTATGGTTTCTCACGCTTTCGATATGTCCGTTTCCAATTCTTGGCTCGAATATAAACAGGAAGCGGCAAGAATAAATATACCAATAAAAGACCAACAAGATTTGTTACACTTTAAAATAACTCTAGTTAAAGAACTCATAACGGTTGGACGATGTAAACCAGGGAAAAAAAGAAGACGTCCATCATCATCGCCATATGGAAGTATTGCAGATTCTCGTTCACCGACACCTACCGCTGCCGGATTATCATCGAAATCATTGGAATTTCGGCCTTCTGAGTCCGTCAGTAGTGACCAATTTGGACATTTTCCGGAGATAGATAAAAAGAAGGAAGCTACACGGTGCAAAGCATTTAAGTGCAAAGGAAAAACACACGTTTTTTGCACTAAATGCAATATACATTTATGTTTTACTAAAACAAGTAACTGTTTTTCAAACTATCATGTAAAATAATTGTAACTTTTATGACAAGTAGTCTATTTAAGAATTGTTAATTTGTATTTATGCTTTTTATATTATTGTTATGTTTAATAAATATTTGAGTATTTAAGGAATTTCATAAAAATGAATTTTATTTTATATTTTTACATGAACTCCCAGTGTCCATTATAGTGGACATACGTGTAACTTTTTTAAAAATGTTTTAAAAAAAAAAAAAAAGTTAGGTTATACAGTAAAATCATTGATTACGAATATGCAAAAAAAAAAAAATTTTACCAAAATAAATAATTCGGTAATGAAAGGGTTAGAGATCACAAGAAAAACGAACATTTTATTTTATTTGAGTAGAAATTATTTAAAGTTATTTTTAAAAAAATTCAAAATGTCTAATATAACAATTACAATAACTAAAAATAATTTACGAGTATATACAACAATAATAAATGTATAATATTTACACTTGCAAATTAAAATTGTATGCAATATCATTTAAAATGTTAATTATGTTATTTGTGTTAAATATTCAAAATGTAAAATATAATTTTAATTTATAAATATAAAGAATTTCCACTCTATTTAATATGTAACTCGTGTATACTAACAAATTTTTATTTTTATTACTTTTTATATACTGCATTTTAAGTTAATATGACACACACAAAAAAACTTTTTTGATATTACATAAAGGTCGTATATAATATTGAACGTATCACCACTAAGCCAATAACTAAATCAATTTTATAAGGCTTTTGGCTATAAAATAAAATACTTCATTATCTACTTATCCCGAAAATCATGATCACTAATATTACTTAAGTAGCCCTATTTGTTATCGCAGTTATACCGCCGCTTTAATTGATTCGCTCTTTTCACCTAGGCCTAATATAAATATGTATATTATAACTATTTTAAATACATATAATATAATATAATATAATATACAGATACATTTCAATTAAAAATTGGATTAGATTTTTACGAAACGTTAAACACACAAATTTTAACCACACACCAACTACGTTGTCGATCTTAAGTTTGCATAAAGTGGAAAGAAAATTTTTAATCGTTATAATTTTTTTTTCGCGTAGGAACTTCCTAGACATGCTCAAGTGTGTTTTTATCTGCTATCAAATTTATATAATGCTTTCAACGGGAGTGCACATGTAATATATATATATATATATATATATAGATAAATACATGTATATTTACCGTAAAACGGATTAATTCTTCAATTCTTAATAGTTTTTAATAGATTTTCGTGTTAGTATAGTGTAAATATAAATTATAATGTTATCTAGTTAGTACATATTATCTAAGTAAACATAAGACTATATTAAATAAAATATCAATAATGATATGAAAAGTCTTACTTACAAAAGTAATTTCATTCAATTTCGCAATACCTATTTTCAAATTATGTTCTTTCATTTATTTTTAACAGTGTAATAATTTTATATTTTAATAAAAAATTATAAACAACTTTTACACGTAATACAATTTAATAATAGGAATACATTATTCTTGGTTTATACTTATGACTAGAAATTATTTTTCTTAATCCAAGGAAGATTTTTCAAAAATTCATAATCATCGGTGAATGGATTTTTCATTAAACTAGAACGACAAGAATTCAAATGCAACAGGACTTGATTTGTTTGAGAAAAAGTTGGCCAACGTGTACTATTTTCCGATCCATCAATGGTAAACTTACTGTAAACATGAAATCAACGAAAAAATATAAATGTATAGACACAATAACAATTTATAGTACACGATCAAATTAATTTTTTAGGTAACATACGGATTTCCCAAAAACATATCCGTGATAAATAAAAATTAATTTTGATCCAAACTCGTTTATAATATTTAATAACATTATTTCAAGTGTATAATTTTTGAAAACTTTTAAAATTTTAACAAATCTATAACAACTATGATTGATTTTAAAAAATGCATGCAAATTTCCATGTACAAGTAATGATATATTTGAAAAAGAATCAGACGTGAGACTCTCTTTGTTGTACAGTAGGGGGTGGAGTAGATCTCGTTCATATAATTGGGCATTATAATAGATGTATTAAATTTGAACGCAATCTTATTATTGTATACGAAAAACGAGTCTAAACGGAGATGATTTATTAGTTTAGAACAGGGGTTCTCAAACATTTATGAACACCGTTCCCCTTTTACCAAAACTATTGTTAGATACCCCTTCTTAGTTATAGTAATCTAAAATAATATATATATATATATATAAAAAAATCTTCAAGACTTTTATTTAGTATATAGTTTAAAGTATTTAAACCTGTATAACTCAATTACACGTCATGTTTAAATAGAAACAATGACATATTTTTAATCACTGCATTAGTTTTATCTTCTACATAAAAATATCAGATGCAATGTCCTGCATGGAAAAATTCCAGGTGTCAAGTTTTTCAAAAATATCACTTAAATAAGCAAACTCAAAAAGCCTGAAAAGCCAATTAAATTTCAATGACACACACGCGCATTGTTCGCGGATAACGATGCAAGATTTTATTTCCGTCCGTAGACATGAGTAACACTGCGTCCATGCGAACCTAGCCTAACATCGCACCTATATTTACATTCGACTATCTCCTTATTATAACGGCAGCAGTGCTTTTTCAATTAATGGTGAATGAAATGGTCAAGTACGGTAACATTTTAAACTTGAAATTTTCCAATTCTGTATACCTTTGATTTTGTCTTCTATTGAAATTAAAAGGGTTCTTGGCCACGTACTCCTTAAAAAATCTTAAGTCCCCCAAAGGGTGCGCGTACCACAGTTTGAGAACCACTGGTCTAGAATATAGATACACATAATATATTATGTTATATTTAAATTGTAATATTATGTCAATATTTGCAGCTTTTCAAACGTTTATAAAAATAATTGTGCCTATGTATTTCAAAAATTGTTGAATGACAGTAAGAACAATCTCTGTGAAATCTTCTACTAAATTATCAAGTATTTGGTCCAGCGAAATTGTTTTTATAAATAATTATAAAAAAAAATAGATTCCATCCATGTTCAGAATCTAAAAAAAAATATTAAAAAATTGAATATTTCAAACTCTTATTATGATTTATAAGCCTAAAAATTAGTAAAATACTATGAAAATAAAATATCAATCTAATTAACTGGTAAAATTTAAAGTATTTACAAATACTTTTTTAATAATAACAAATATTTAAAAACCAGTTGAGAATAAATCATTGTTAGATCAATTTCGTAAAAATTTTAAATTCAGACGTAAAATTTTTTTCCGAAAATCCATTAGAAATTATTTTATAGTTATTTCAAGAAAATCTTATGGATAAGCTTGTGTTAAAATTTGGAATCTTGAGTAGGTACCTATAAATACGAGTTGCTGAAAATCTACAATTTTCGATTCTTTTTTAATTGCGATAAGCATAACCTATTATAAACTGTATGTTAAATTTTTAAGTTTGTTTGGGAAGCCAAATTTTTTTTATTAATATTTCAAAGAAAAAATACTAAGAAAAATCAAAAATCTCAATTGTCTATAAACTAGTCAATAAAAGTCAAAATACTTCAAAAACTTAATCATATATAAACAATGACAATATAAACATTTGGGGAAATATCAAGTTTTTGCAATATTTTGTATTTAAGTTAGAGCAAAATAATAAATGTATAATGTCAAAAAATGATTTTTCGTAAAAATGCCAGCTTTCCGTTATTTTTTGGGGGTTTTTCCCAACGCTTTTGAAAACTGATAATCATATTTTACGTTTGATATCCCAAAGTGCCAACTAGATTCACCTTTCTTTCAGAAAAATAACAAATAAGGAAGTCAAAACATTTTTACTGCTTCCAAACGTGATAACAGACACAAAAAATTAATGAAAAAACGTACATTATTGTACAATCAATACATTTATCGCTCGTTCAAGGTCTAAAATAAAATTGAAGTTTAATATTATCTGTATAGCACCATACATTTTAGTCTAAAGATTACAAATAAAAAAGAAAAAGTGCAATATTGCAATTATATAATGCTTGATGATTTTAAATTAATATTAACTGATAATAATTGTGAAAAAAGTAGTTGTCATTTTTGTAGAATTTGTGTTAATTTAATCACACGCTTTATGTAGCGTATACGGTATATTAACCATTAGACATAAAATAAAGTAAAAAGTATTATAATCTTGTTGTTAAATTTATACAATTTTACTAACTTGGACGATATGAATCTGTACCAAATATTTACAACTAACTTCGAAACTAGAAAGTCATTTTCATTTAAATTGTTTGCATTAAGACTGCTCATTTTGAATAAACTATTCAACTCATCGCCGTGGGTGACTCCTAGAGGTACTTCACACGATCCAAACACTTTATTATATGAAAACTCATTCTGATAGTTGTACAAATAGCTATACACAGGCGAGGATAGTTTATATACCATATCGAAAACGCATTGAGAAAAAATTATATCTGTAAATAACTAAAATCGGTTCATCCATTAAGATTAGGTATATAATGATAATTGGAACCGTTATATTATTATCAAATAGCTAGGTTACTTTAACTGCATTCAAATGACTGTGATCCCCAATTCGTCCAGCTGGAAAATACTTTTTTAACAGTTTCTCTCCAATTTCGTCAATGTGCTCCGGGCTTGTGTAGAAATTATAATTTGATACAATAGACATCAAGTAATTAAAATTCGTGAAAAAATCCGAGAATATCAACGATGTTTTGTTGTACAGAGCTACGTGATCAAAACACACACGCTTCTTAATTATTACCCATTCTTTTGACATAAAATTGCTTTTCATAACTATATTAACTTACGAGCAACGTACAGTCCACCTTCAGCCGAATTTAAACCGATAATAGCAGGTACGAAAGACTCTTGTTTAAAATCATATATTGGATGATGACACAAGAATACCTCTTGACCATTGTTGCAATTTTCGACAGCAGGACTAAATAAAATGTAAGGATGATCGTGCCACGACTAAAAAATAATAATAAATTGATATTATAAGAATATGTAAGCTAAAAAACGAAGTTAATATGTTAGTCTAAAAAGGGTCTATAATAATATAGTATTTTATATTTAAATTGAAATATAATGCAATAGTATGCAATTTCGTAAAAATTTAAATTTCAAACGGTTATAAAATTTTTTCCTTTAAGTCCGGTAGAAATTTTTTTATATATTATTAAAGATTAGCTTATGGACAACCCAGTGTAGAAATTTTGAACCTTAAGTATAAACAGCAAAAAATTTATGAATTTTCAACTACAAAATAACTTGCAAATCATTGCGATTTTAACATATTTTATACAAATTTTAACATTATGGGCTTATAAAAAAATTTGAGTAAAACGATCTATAATAATTTCTAGTTACGATAAGAATAACTTATAATAAACATTGTATTACATTTTCAAGAGTTTTCGGACGGTCAAATAAATTTTATGGATACTTCAAAAAAAAGAAACTTACAAAAATCGAAAATTTTAATTGTCTACATATTTATAAATAAGTCAAAATATGTCAAAATCCTTTGAAAATTTAACCACCTATAGACAAAGTCAATATAAACATTTGGTAAAATTTCAAGTGTTTGCCTTTTTTGGTTTTTGAGTTACAGCAAATTTCAAAAACCGATATCATTTGTCAATCTAGAATATTATACATTATATTATATTTTACATGTAATTTTATGATAATATTCGCTGTTCAAACGCTTATAAAAAAAATTGTGCCTATCGATTTTGATGATTTTTGAATAACAATAAAAACTACTTGTGCTGAATATTCTATTAAATTTTCAAGTATTTTGTATAAGTCAATTTTTTTTATCACCGATTATAAAAAAAAAATGTAAAAAATTCGAATTTTTTAAATGCCTATATGTGGCTTAAAAATCAATATAATATTTTGAAAAAAATGACATAGAGGAAATGCCTATCTTAATAACTGGTGAAAATTTCAAGTTTCTACGACTTATACTTTTTGAATTATAACAAATATTTAAAATCATTTGACAATAAATCACTATTTTATACAATTTCGTAAAAATTTAAATTTCAAACGGTCATAAAATTTTTTCCTTTTGGTCCGGTAGAAATTTTTTTATATACTTTTGAAGATTAGCTTATGGACAAACTAGTGTAAAGATTTTAAACCATAAGTATAAACAGAAACAATTTTATGAATTTTTATCTACAAAATAACTTGCAAATTATAGTGATTTTGACACATTTTATACAAATTTAAGATTTATGAGCTTATAAAAAAATTTAAGTGAAACGATCACCGTTATTTTTTATTGAAGATAAGTTAAGCTTATTATAAACATTGTATTAAATTTTCGAGAGTTTTTGGCCAGCCAATTAAATTTAATAGGTGTTTAAAAAAAAAAAAACTTACAAAAATCGAAAATTTAAATTGTCTATAAGTAAGTCAAAATATGTCAAAATACTTTAAAAACTTAACCATGTATAGAAAACAACAATATAAAGATTTGGTGAAAATTTCAAGTTGTTGCGACTTTTCGTTATTGAGTAAGAGCACTTTAAAAAAATGTTTTTTGTAAAAACGTGAATTTGCGTAAAATTTCTTGTTTTTTAGTAATTTTTTTATTGTTTTTTTCGATTTTTTAAAAAAGCATTGAAAAGGTTGGATTTTTGACGCGCCCAAGTACCATCTACATTTACTTTCCTTTCAGAAAAGTTGCTGTTTAAGAAAATCGAAGCATTTTTATTGCCCCAAAACGTGATGACAGACACACAAAAAAAAAAAAGAATAAAAAAAGAAAACACACATCATTGTAAAACCAATAGATTCCATCATTCCGTTCAGAATCTAAAAGAACGGGTGGGCCTCGCTTTGCTGTATAGTTGGGGGTGGAGTGTACTTCGTTTATAGGATAGGTCATTATTTCAATGGATTTGTAAAATTTGAATGCAATGAAAGATATCATTGTATATGAATAACGATTCTGAATGGAGTTAATATGTTTGTCAATAATGTGTATATAATAATATAGTATTTTATATTTAAATTTAATTATAATGCAATTTCGTAAAATTTAAATTTCAAACAGTCATAAAATTTTTTCTTTAAAGCCCGGTAGAAATTTTTTTATATATTTTAAAAGATTAGCTTATGGATAACCTAGTGTTAAAATTTTGAACCTTAAGTATAAACAGAAAAAATTTTATGAATTCTCAACTACAAAATAACTTGCAAATTATTGTGATTTTAACATATTTTATACAAAAATGAAATTTATGGGCTTATAAAAAAAATTTGAGTGAAACCATACCCGATTTTTTTTTATTTACAATTAGTATAACTTAAAATTTATCCTTTAATACATTTTCAAGAGTTTGTGAATGGCCAAAAAAATTTTATAGATATTTTAAAAAAAAAAACTTACAAAATCGAAAATTTAAATTGTCTATTAATAAGTCAAAATATGTCAAAATACATTGAAAAGTTAAGTATGTGTAGACAATGGCAATATAAAGATTTGGTGAAAATTTCAAAATGTTGCGGTTTTTGGTTTTTGAGTTAAAGCATTTAAAAAAAATGTATTTTGTAAAAATGTGATTGTGCGTAAAATTTCCCGTTTTTTCATAATTTTTTCATCGTTTTTTTCGATTTTTTAAAAAAGTATTGAAAAGGTTGGATTTTTGACTAGCACAATTACCATCTACATTCACTTTCCTTTCAGAAAAGTTGCTGTTTAAGAAAATCGAAGCATTTTTACTGCCCCAAAACGTGATGACAGGCACAAAAAAAAAACACACATCATTGTAAAACCAATAGATTCCATCACTCCGTTCAGAATCTAAAATAACAAAGATCGTCTTACTCAAATTTTTTTTATAAGCCCATAAAGTTCAAATATGTATAAAATGTGTCAAAAGCATGCAAATTTGTAAGTTTTTTTATATAAAAATTCATAAATTTTTTTTTTGTTTATACTTAAGGATTAAAATTTTAACACTGGGTTACCCATAAGTTACTCTTCAATAATCTATAAAATAATTTCTACTGGACTTTAAGAAAAAAACTTTTATGATCGTTTGAAATTTAAATTTTTACGAAAATTTGCATACTATTGCATTATATTTCAATTTAAATATAAAATACTATATTATTATACACCCATTTTAGACCAACAAATTAACCTCGTTCAGAATCGTTATTCGTATACAATGATACCTATCATTGCATTCAAATTTAACAAATCCATTGTAATAATGACCTATCCCATGAACGTGGTGCACTCCACTCCCAACTGTACAGCAAAGCGAGGCCCATGCGGTTCTTTTCAATATTAGGTCATCGAATACCAGATAAAATGATCGACCAACTATTTCCTATAATTACAACATTGGGAAAGGCTTGAATATTTTATGCGAGCCGTTCAATATATTTGTATATTTTTATACTCACGTGTAAATTATTCTGGAGATCCATAAGATACTCGGCTGGAAGTTTACGTAGACATTTCAATACGTCTTCCGATGTATCAAAATTGCACCCAGCGATGGTGGCAATCGAATAGGTACGTTTACGAGCGATCCCGGGAGGTAAAACGGCCCATTTGCATACCGGAGTACCGCTTTGTAGTATAACCTTGTGGAAAAGACCTTTGCTCATCGGCGATAGCATATGATATCCTGTGCAAGCGGCTCCTGCACTACCACCGAAAATTGTCACTCGACTCGGATCGCCATTAAAATGCGCAATGTTTTTCTGCACCCAACGCAAAGCCTGGACTTGATCTTTCATCCCGTAATTGCCGGGTATTACGTCGTCTTCGGCACTAATAAATCCTAGACATAAACACATCGAGTCAAACATCGTATCACATTTAATATCGTAATGACAATAATAATGGTTGAAATACGTTAGAATACAACATTATAGGACTGACCTAATAAACCAAGTCTATAGTTAATCGTCACCAATATCATGTCCTTGTCCATGAAATAATCGGGGCCGTATACACCGGACCGACTGTGGCCCCAATTAAAGCCTCCTCCGTGAATCCAAAACATTATCGGCAATAAACTTTTGTCGGTTTTCGGAGTGTAAATGTTCAAGTACAAGCAATCTTCTTGGCCGCCTGCGAATCCCTGTTGAGTGCATATATTCGAATCTTTCGTAGCGTCCAACGTCCCAGTCCACGGTTCTGCCGCTTCAGGTGGCTATATTGTTTGAAAGTACTAAACGTTTGTCAAAATTGTTTCTACGTACAATTACTTTCGATTTCAATTAAATGATACACTATAACCTACAGCGCTACACGATATCGTGGTTTTTATTTATTTATCTTGTACATAATATATACAACTACCTTAAATCTGCGTTCTCCGACTGGTGGTTTTGCATATGGTACACCGGTATAAGAATAATATGGACGCCCATCTCTGGATGTCAACGTTTTTCCTCTCAATTTACCATTCGTTATTTCCAACTCCGGTTCGCCGTACGTAAAATCGAAAAGTATCAGGACAAGAATGAGGAACCATAACATCATATTAATTTATAAAAATTTCAAGTTGTCTGATAAATTCAGTACTTAATCGTTACCTACGTATGGTTTAATCTATAAAACTGAATACATAATAAGTATATAAGTTGTTTACATCAATATATTTTTACTGCGAGTAATTCACTACAGTAAAATTATCATTAATATGTTTGAAGTGTAATAAAAAATAAAAATGTTACTATCTTAGTTATTTATTTAATGTCTGATAGCTAAAAAAGGTTATACTATGATGAAATAATCAATAACGATAAATGTGCGTATGAACAATGTAACTATCCAACATAAAAATAATGTATTAAATAATTTATATTTCATCTGGAATAGTTATGTATAATAAAATAATTATGTATATCATTATCATTGATTAAATATACATATTTATAAATACACATATTTAATCAATAATATTATCACAGTAGTAACCAAATTAAAACATTTCATACTTATCTTAAATGAGTTTAGTGTACTGTTTATTATTATTATTAATTATTAATAACGTTTTGTTAATCACTGAGGTAACATTACTTCAAAATATAAATAAAATGATACACACTTTGGTATATAAAATTGTATATTCTGTTTGAAAATACCATTATAAAGTGGTACAATTTTTATTTATTATTGTCATCACTTATCAACCAGCTGATTGCAATTAGTGACTATTTTCTAAGTTCTAATTAATTATTAACAATTTTAAATTTAGATAATCTAATAATAAAAATGGGTGAGCCTCGCTTTGCTGTACAGTTGGGGGTGGAGTGCATCTCGTTTATAGGATAGGTCATATTACAATGCATTTGTTAAATTTGAATGCAATGATAGATATCATTTTATACGAATAGCGATTCTGGACGGAGTTAATATGTTTATCTAAAATGTGTATATAATAAAATAGTATTTTCTTATATTTAAATTGAATTCTAAAGCAATTTCGTAAAAATGTAAATTTCAAACAGTCATAAAATTTTTTCTTTTTAGTTCGGTAGATATTGTTTTATATATTTTTAAAGATTAGCTTATGAACAACATAGTATTAAGATTTTGAACCTAAAGTATAAACAGAAAAAATTTTATGAATTTTTAACTACAAAATAACTTGCAAATTGTCGCGATTTTAACATATTTTATACAAATTTGAACTTTATTGGCTTATAAAAAAAATTTGAGGGAAACGATCCGATATTTTTTAGTTATAATTAGTATAACTTATAATTAATCCTTAAATACATTTTTAAGAGTTTTCGGACAGCCAAATAAATTTTATAGATATTTAAAAAAGAAATTAACAAAAATCGAAAATTTTAATTGTCTATAAAAAGTAAAAATATGTCAAAATACTGTAAAAAATTAAGTATTTATAGAGAATACCAATATAAAGATTTGGTGATAATTTCATGTTGTTACGGTTTTTCGTTTTTGAGTTAGAGCAAATTTCAAAAACCGATATCATTAGTCAGTCTAGAATATTATACATTATATTATATTTTACATGTAATTTTATGTCAATATTTGCTGTTCAAACATATTATACCGAAAACTCTTGAAAATTTAATACAAGGTATATATTAAGTTAAACTAATCGTAACTAAAAAATATTGGAGATGGTTTCACTCAAATTTTTTTTTACAAGCCCATAAAGTTCAAATTTGTATAAAGTATGTTAAAATCGCGATAATTTGCAAGTTATTTTGTAGTTGAAAATTCATAAAATTTTTTCTGTTTATACTTAAGGTTCAAAATTTTAACACTAGTTTGTCCATAAGCTAATCTTCAAAAATATATAAAAAGCACCAAAAGGAAAAAATATTATGACCGTTTGAAATTTAAATTTTTATGAAATTGCATAACATAGTGATTTATTGTCAAACGTTAATAATTATTTGTTATAATTCAAAAAGTATAAGTCGCAGAAACTTGAAATTTTCACCAGTTGTTAAGATAGGTATTTCCTTTATGTCATATTTTTTTCAAAATATTATATTGACTTTTAAGCCACTTATAGGCACTTAAAATATACGACTTTTTTACATTTTTTTTTATAACTGTTGATAAAAAATAATTGACTAATACAAAATACTTAAAAATTTAATAGAGGATTTCACATAAGTAGTTATTATTGTCATTCAAAATCTATTAAAATCCATAGGCACAATTTTTTTTTATACGCGTTTGAACAGTGAATATTGACATAAAATTACAATATAATATAAAGTATAATATTCTAGACTGACAAATGATATCGGTTTTTGAAATTTGGTCTTACTCAAAAACGAAAATCCGTAACTACTTGAAATTTTCACCAAATTTTTATATTGGGATTCTCTATAAGTACTTAATTTTTCAAAGTATTTTGACATATTTTGACTTATTTATAGACAATTTAAATTTTCAATTATCGTAAGTATTTTTTTTGAAATATCTATAAAATTTATTTGACAGTCCGAAAACTCTTAAAAATATATTAAAGGATTATTTATAAGTTATACTAATTGTAACTAAAAAATATCGGAGATGGTTTCACACAAATTTTTTTTATAAGCCCATAAAGTCAAAATTTATATAAAATATGTTAAAATCGCGATAATTTGCAAATTATTTTGTAGTTGAAAATTTATAAAATTTTTTCTGTTTATACTTAAGGTTCAAAATTTTAATACTAGGTTTTCCATAAGCTAAACTTTAAAAATATATAAAAAAAACTTCTACCGGACTTAAAAGAAAAATTTTTATGACTGTTTAAAATTTAAATTTTTACGAAATTGCATTATAATTCAATTTAAATATAAAATACTATATTATAATATACACATTTTAGACAAACATATTAATTCCGTTCAGAATCGTTATTCGTATAAAATGATATCTATCATTGCATTCAAATTTAACAAATCCATTGTAATAATGACCTATCTTATAAACGAGGTGCACTCCACCCCCAACTGTACAGCAAAGCGAGGCCCTATCGGTTTTTTTTGGAATTTTTTTATCGTTTTTTTAGATTTTTTTAAAAAGTATTGAAAAAGTTGTATTTTTGACTTGCCCAAGTACCATCTGTATTCACTTTCCTTACAGAAAAGTTGCTGTTTAAAGAAATCGAAGCATTTTTACTGCCCCAAAACGTGGTGACAGGTACAAAAAATAAACACACATCATTGTAAAACCAATAGATTCCATTACTCGGTTCAGAATTTAAAAAATAAATACAATGCAATTCATTTCAGCTAGTTTTTTTCAGATTTTTCCACATATTTAAAGGTATACCCATTTTTCACTAATTGAGTTTGGGGGAAACGCCAAACATCAGGGAATAGGTTAATACAATATTTTGATTTATGGATAAGAAATTTTTTTTTAAAAAACCTGTAAACTGTTTTCCTTAATTCAATTTCAGTCCTCAAGATATATGTGATGCTTGATTGATTTATATAAAATACCTATAAATTATAACTTGTATAATATAGTAATATTAAAATCTAAAATGTGTAGGTTTACAATAAAATACAGTAATTCATTTTTAATAAATGTTATTTAATAAGTAATACGTTTCAACTATCGACAAAAGTGATTCCTCTGATTTAGTACTGAATTTGGCCATCTTATACATGGCCTCCATTATAACGTTATTAATTCCAGTCTCTTCTGCAGCGTTCCAAGCAAATTCCAACTTTCAAGAAAACTTTGTGAAAATGTTAATACGTACAGTTATGTCCATATTTATAGGTGTAAGCTTATTTAAGCAGTTGTTTAACATATGCCTATTTAAGTAGTTTCTAAATTTAACGGTTCTTGGTATTTGACAAAAACTGTTTAAGTAATTCTTATGTAGTTCGATTACAACACGATATAGGAATATCTAGCATTACTATAATAAAAATAATGAATAGGTAATATTTTAAATTTAATTAATATTAAATTTATCGTTGATTATTACTATGTGACAACGTAATTATTAAAATATGGAAGTATTGAATGTTTATTTATAATGAAAATTACACCCAATTATTATTTTATTTTATCATAATGTAGACCAATTTATTGATATTCTAGTTATTCTTTGATAAATAATTAATTTCTCAAATGTAAATGTTACGTAAGGTTATTAATAATATAATTATATATATATCTGTATACATATATACATTTAGTTGCTTCTAATTGTACATATTGCATATACTTACACATCACTAGAAATGTTATATTAATATACCTTTATTATCTAAAATATAATTAAATTCAATTTAGACCAATAGTAATTAATTATAGATACATTAAGCATTATAACTAGTTAATATATAGTTAAAGCTTAATGAAAAAGTTTAGACATCAAACTTCAAATAAAATAAACACAATTGGCTGTGTTTAATATAAAATATACAACTTAATTTTATAGCATATTTATAATTTATAAATATAATATATTGTGTGAATAATTAAAAAGTAATACATTATCTAAGCGGATGTCTACTTTTTTCATGTCTGCAAATCTGTCAATAATTTTATATAAATCCATATCACCAGCTTCTTCTTTTTTTACAGCTATAGGTGATTCAACCTGATATCTATCATTGAAATTATTGAGTAATTTTTGACATATTTCAATGATGAAAATAAAGTTCATTTAATGTATAAGTAATAGCAGAGATTATAGTCATATAATCTGTGGTAATAGGAAGAGTCTGTATCAAAACGATATTTTTTAAAGTTTCAGAGAACGCTTCCGGAAGTTCTAATAAAAAAGATATTATGGAATTCAAATTCAGTGGAATATTTTTATTATTTTGAATCATTGATTTTTCATTTAAAAATTCAGATAATATTTTAAATTTATTAGTATCGAAGTAATTTTAGTGATTTATAAATGAATCAAGATATGAAAGATTAGGACTAAAGAAGTCAGGACTTGAATTATCAAATATTTCAAATATATTGAACAGTTTTTTTTATTCTTTTTAGAAAACAAAAATTAGGCTCTTCTACCAACTTGCGAAAATGTGTAGGCCATTTTTAAAATAAAATGTAAAGCTGTGCAAGTGCACACAATGCCCTCCCCCAAAAATAGCGCCTCTATTGAAATTTATCTATATGGCTATATGAAGTAACATACTCGTATATTATGCACAATATAAAGGTATCAAAACAACACAGTGCAATATAAGATAATGCAGTGGTTCTCAAACTTTTATTTTTTTTACCTGCCACTCATGTATATTCAGATTAATCACTTATAATACCGATAATGACAAATAATAAATATTGCGTAATGCTAACAAATTTTCAAAATGAAAAGGTATAAAAATGTTACAATATTGTAACTTTTAAAGTATTTTTAATTGGTTAATTAAAAACAATTACAATATTGACAACTGCAGCTTTTATTAACGTGTTTTCCATTTTTCAGGATAACAACAATAATATATAAAAATAGTAACACACAGTTTACTGTAATTAACTGAATGTCTGAATTCTGAATACAAAATAATATTAGATCGATTACAAAATATAATTGATGAACTTTCCATACTTATACCATTATGATACAACTATTGGCCACTTAACTAAAAGATAAATTAAGAACACGAGTTATAATGTGAAATAAGCCATAAGTATTAAATACTTTAATATTTGATATTAATATTATAAACGTTCAATATATTTTTATTGTTGATACTCATAATATGAATTAAAAACTACTAATTACTTAGAGTTGTTACTATCCAAATTTGACTGCCAACTAAATCTATAAAACGACAATAAAAATACTACGTTACCATAACAAAAGGCTTTAATATTATTAGTCTCAGTCGTTTCAAGGGCAAAATTCACATCATTGGGCTTAAAAATATATCTATAAGTTACGTTTTTAAGCACATACAATTTCAAGAAATGACTATAGAAAAGTTATAGTTCATTTTTTATCCATGATGACTTTTGTGGCGAGGTTTGGCGTGAATGAAAATAATGACCAATTCGGTTCCAGAATTTATACTTTTCTCCAAAAGGATTTTGAATAATTTTTGGTTGAGCTGAATTAATATGTAGAAAAGTAAAATTTTCATTAGAACTTAATGTTGGCCAAGCAACTCCATTATTTGATCCGTCAATAGTAGGCGTCCTGTAAAACAATATAATCATTAAATCATATAGTAATCAATAATCATACTTTTGTAAATCGAATAATTAACGTGTTTTCAACAGTAATAAACCATTTGTCTAATACAGACAAATAACCTTGGTTACTATCTAATCAGTTGATTATATATATATATGGAGCCAAAATTGTATAACAATTCATCAATTGAGAACGGCTGGGCCGATTTGGCTCAAATTTTTTTTAATTGTTCGTAATTTCCAGGAGAAGGTTTTTAAGAAAAAAAATTTTGGAAAACCCTTTTTTTTTAAATTTTTTTCTTAAACATTTTTTTTGATGATTGATTTTTTGAATTCCAGAATGTTTTTTCAAATTGAAAAAGCTACAGTAAACTTTAACTTATAAAATTGTCCATATGACATAATTAATCATTGAAATGGGGCCGCGGCCAACACCAAAAAAATGGATCAACATAGAGAAATATGTCGTGTATTGAATATTAGATATTAATATTACGTTTCACTATATAAAGTAAAGTCTAAATTTTTGAAAATGATAATTTTCGTATCGATTTTATTCCGTTCGATTTTATTTATAGCCGTAATTGCCCTCTCTTACATAGAACGCAATAGTCGTAAATCAAGATTTTATTTATATGAAATATGCTTATTCGATTATTACGACTTCATTACTCATGATTTGTTAATATAAAATACGTATATATAATATATTATGTTATATGTAAATTGTATTATTATGTCAATATTTGCTCTAAAAACGCTTATAACAAATATTTGTGTCTATAAATTTTAATAACTTTTATAACAATAATTACATAAAAAAATAAATTCAAATGCCTATAAATAGCTAAAAAATAAGTAAAATATATTGAAAGGAAAATTGCTTAAAGAAAATGCCAATATTAACAACTAGTAAAAGTTTCAAGTTTCTACGACTTATACTTTGAAATAATAAAAAAAAATATAAAATCGTTGGATAAATTGTGCTTTATGCAATTTTGTAAAATTTTAAATTTCAGACGTTCATAAAAATGTAATCTGATGGTCCCATAGAAAAGTTTTTATAGTTATTTAAAGAAAAACTTATGGATAACCTTATGTAGAAATTTTGAACTCAAATATAAATACCAAAAACTTTATGAATTTTCAACTATAAAAGAACTTGCAAATTATCGTGATTTTGACATGGTTCATACTAATTTGAACTTTAGGGGCTTAAAAAAATGTAACAAACGATTTTCAGTTTTTTTTATCGCTATAAATACAATTAATAATAAACCTTTTATTGAATTTTCAATACATTTTGAACAGCCAATTTTTTCTTCTCGATAATTCAAAAAAAAAAAAAAAAAAACTTAAAAAAATCGAAAAATTAAACTGTCTATAAATAAGTCACGAAAGGTCAAAATAATTCGAAAACAGGTATAGAAAACACTATTAAAAACATTTGGTGAAAATTTCAAGTATTTGCGGTTTTTTGTTTTTGAGTTAGAAAAAATGTATTTTGTCAAAACGTTTTCCCGTCATTTTTTTTATGGTTTTTCCCGGTGATTTTTAAAAGTATTGAAAAAGTTTGATTTTTAAATTGCCAAAGTACCATCTGCATTCTATTTAATTTCAGAAAAGTTGTCTTAAGAAAAAGTGAAGCATTTTTATTTTTTACTGCCCAAAAGGTGTCCTCAGAAAAAAAGAACGGATGGGCCTCGCTTTGCTGTACAGTTGGGGGTGGAGTGCACCTCGCTTATAGGATAGGTCAATATTACAATGGATTTGTAAAATTTGAATGCAATGATAGATATCATTGTATACGAATAACGATTCTGAACATTGAGGAAATGCCTATCTTAACAACTGGTAACAATTTCAAGTTTCTGCAATTATACTTTTTGGATTATAACAAATATTTAAAATCGTTTGACGATTAATCGCTATTTTATGCAATTTCGTAAAACTTTAAATTTCAAACAGTCATAAAATTTTTTCTTATAAGTCCGGTAGAATTTTTTTTAAATATTTTTGAAAATTAGCTCATGGACAACCTGGTGTTGAAATTTTGAACCTTAAGTATAAACAGAAAAATTTTATGAATTTTCAACTACAAAATAACTTGCAAATTATCGCGATTTTAACATAATTTATACTAATTTGAACTTTATGAACTTATAAAAAAAATTTGAGTGAACCCATCTCCAATATTTTTTAGTTACAATTAGTATAACTTATAATTAATCCTTTAATACAATTTCAAGAGTTTTCGGACAGCCAAGAAAATTTTATAGATATTTTTAAAAAAAAAACTTACAAAAATTGAAAATTTAAATTGTCTATAAATTAGTCAAAATATGTCAAAATACTGTGAAAAATTAAGTATTTATAGAGAATCCCAATATAAAAATTTGGTGAAAATTTCAAGTTGTTGCGGTTTTTAGTTTTTGAGTTTAAACATTTTAAAAAAATGTAGTTTGTAAAAACGTGATTTTGCGTAAAATTTCCCGTTTTTTCGGTATATTTTTATTGTTTTTTTTTTCAATTTTTTCAAAAAGTATTAAAAAAGTTGGATTTTTTACTCGCCCAAGTACCA
Organism: Chaitophorus viminalis; assembly: GCA_025469195.1. NCBI lineage: Eukaryota > Metazoa > Arthropoda > Insecta > Hemiptera > Aphididae > Chaitophorus > Chaitophorus viminalis. The sequence continues at coordinate 42,881 of JAIPRK010001467.1, forward strand.
TTTACAGTCACTTTTCTTTCAGAAAAATTGCTGTTTGAGCAAATCAAAGCATTTTTACTGCAAAAAAAGGTGTCGTCAGACACAAAAAAAAACACACATCATTGTAAAATCAATAGATTCCATCACTCCGTTCAGAATCTAAGACATGATTTCAATATTGAAGTAGTATATGAAGATTAATTCGCTGAAAACATCGACTTACTCAGAACTTACGAATTTGTACCAAATATCGACAACTACTCTCGATACTTCCAGATCGCTTGCATTTAAGTCTTGTTTCCAATGACTCATTTTAAGTTTAAATAGACTAATGAGTTCATCGCCGTGATTTGCTCCAAGTGGTCTTATGCCCAAACCTAATGATTGGTTGAATAAAATATCATTCTGATAATCGTAGTAGTAACCATACACAGGTGACGACATTTGTTTCGCCATATCTAGGGTACATCGGATCATGGACTCATCTGAGAACATCTGAAACAGCGTGAGTATAAATGTAAAAAATAGTAAATCCTTCGATGGAGTATAAACTTATATATTAATATATTTAATTTCACTTTTATTACATGGACAGCATTATAGTGAGAATCGTCATCTATGGTGCCCGATGGAAAATATTCTTTCAACACTAACTGTCCTATTTCATCTATGTATTCTTCTTTAGTATAGTGATTATAATGTAACATAATAGACAGTAAACGATTGAAATTATCCCGGAGTTCCGTACAAACTAAAGATGTACTGTTATATAGGGCTGCGAACCAATAAATTTGCTTATAAACATGTAAATTAACATATGAAAATACAACGTTGATTCGATTATTTAAATGCGTTAATCGGTGACCGCATCAATTATAAACATGATTATACGAACGTTTCACATGATATTTGTAATAATTGTAATGACTTACATGAAACAGATAGTGCACCCTCGGCTGAGTTGAAACCAAAAATAGCGGGCACAAAAGATTCTTGTTTAAAATCGTAGATGGGATGATTGCAAAGAAACGCTCTATGCTCATCTGGATCACAATTTTCAACGACGGGATTAAATAAAACAGCAGGATGATTAAACCACGCCTTAAAAAAAAAATCCAATCAATATTTAATATTTACATGTATATGTACACAGCTTTCAAGTCAATATAACAACTACAATGCTTATAATTTATGTTCATTATACTATAATTTATATAAACATGGGTGAAAAAAAACTTACATATAATTTAGATTGAACTTTAGCAATGTAATCTGCTGGAAGTTTTTTCAAACAATTTAGTATGTCTTTGGAAGTGTTAAAATTGCACCCTGCGATAGTGGCAACTGTATGGGCTCGTTTACGGGGAACCCCAAAAGGTAAAATAGCCCATCTACAAACCGGATTACCACTTTGCAGTATAACTTTGTGGAAAAGACCTTTGCTCATTGGCGATAACATATGAAATCCTGCGCTAGCGCCTCCTGAACTTGAGCCAAAAATAGTCACATGTTTAGGATCACCGTTAAAATAAATTATATTTTTCTGTACCCATTTCAATGCTTCAACTTGATCCTTCATTCCATAATTGCCGGGTATCACATCATCTTCGGTACTTAAGAAACCTATACATACATTTAGAGTGTTTAACAAATTTTTGTTTATTTGGGTCATATGTTTTTTCAAATTCGACATGAATAAACAATTTTAAGGCTACATTCAAAATACTCGAAAACCTTAAACCACTAATTATTAGTTGTATCGGTAAACAAAATAGTTAATTATTATAGCTATGTATATGACCAATAATTACATACTTTAGAGTATAGACCTCTACAGTATTCTTTCACAATGAAATTGTGTTTGAAAAAAAATTCTTTAATTTTGAACTATTGATATGCATGCATAAATTATTAAAATATAATCCTTTTGGCTATAATAATTCACATAGATTAGATCAATAAAACAATTTTAAATATTATAAATAATAGCTGACCTAGTACTCCAAGCCTATAGTTTATCGTAACTAAAATTACGTCTTTGTCCATAAAGTATTCTGGTCCGGATGACGTGCTGTATCCAGTGAAAAAACCACCACCGTGAATCCAAAACATAATTGGTAAATGTTTTTTATCAGATTTTGGAGAATACACGTTTAAGTATAAACAGTCTTCATTGCAATCGGTTATTTGTTCATTCATACATGCGTTTGGTTTTTTCGTAGCATCCAATGTCCCATTCCACTGTTCAGCAGGTTCTGGTGCCTAAACGATTTGTTATAACTTTATAAGTATATAATAGATATATTAATATATATACTCATAAAGTATCAGTTTATTATAATTATACTTTTGGTGTTAAAAAAATATTTGTAAATTTATAGTTATTTTCGAAAAATGTAAATTCTATTTAATAGTATTATTTGTATTAATAATAATAATAATAATAAAATATATTATATTAATATCAATTAATATAATAAAATTAATAATATTATACCTTGAATCTGAGTTCTCCGATTGGTGGTTTCGCGTATGGTATACCCGTATAGGAGTAAAAATGACGTCCGTCCCTAGATTTTAAAATTTGTCCTTTAATTTTACCGTTTATTATTTTCAATTCCAATTCACTATACACCGAGTTGATAAGAACAGCAAAAAGAACTAAATTCCATTTTTCGCGGTTCATTTTGAACACCTGTTAATTGTAATTATAAAATATGATAAATACTACGAAAAAAGTTTTATTGCAATCCTTTTTACCTTTTAATTTATTCGATTAAACATATATTTTATATTATCTAGATGGTATCTACATCGAATTATAATCAAACAATTTGTTAGCTACATTTCATCCTTGATTTTATTACTGTATCTGAGGAAATCCGAGTGCTTACAAATCGTAAATAAAAATTAAAAAAAAAAAATACTTTACATCATTATAGTACATCACATTTCTCCAATTTTAACATACTATTTACATAAATTTATCACATTAGCTGTGTCGACCATATACAACGAACTGAGATAAAAAAATTTCTGACGTACATCGTATCTAGGGTCCAACCAACAAATAAGACAATATTAACCAACGCATGATAAAATATTACAAGGACATCTAAATATTTATCATAATAAATACGCTCGTATACCCCCACACAGAAATAATGCGAGCCTTCGGGCGTCGTCGATTCAAATGTTGTCCCCTCCACCGTACAGCAAAAAAAATATTCTTACGTATGCGGTATGCCATACACGAAAAACGTACTAAGAATTCACTATTTAGTTTTTTATTACTTTTATAAGGAGATTCGATTTTTAGATTTTTACAAAAACATGTCTAACTTTTGTTCATTATAGTAATAAAACTGCTGTAGCGACAATAAATCTAAAAACATATTTAAATTCATTATAAAGTTTACTTGATATCTGTTTTAAATTTTGACTTTTATCTTCTACTTATATATGATTTTGAAACTAAAAATTTTAGAATTATTAAACAGTGAATATATTGTATCTGACAAAAAAAAAATAATAAACCGAAAAGTGGGATGACCGATCCCCAAGAAAACTTCATAACCAATTCAAATCTGTTTTCAGATTTCTTATCACATAAGTAGTTTTATTGGTATGATGGACAAAAAGTACATGCTTTTTAGTTTTTACTGAAAAACAATGGCCGTTTGTAAACGTAGACTGTATATAACTGCCTTTGAACTGTCTATTGATACATCCAAAAACTGAACACGAAATTAACATTTTTACTTTAAATAGTATAGTGAAAATAATATTAATCGGCAACAGAAAAATACCGTCACAAAAAATAACAAAAATGGACTTAAATAGTTCAGTTTAATGGTAGTAAAACTTTAAAAACAGCTAACTTGAACTATATAGAAAAGTAAATAAAACGTAACTATGAATGTACAAAATAAATGTTTTTGCCGCACTGTGGTGAGGTCATGAGGATGATTATTATCACAGCCCCTCGTTTTCCATGTACGAGTCCGCGCTCCGGTGTATTCCTTGTCTCAATGTAAACACGTAGTAGTAATCAATTCATTGAATAGTAAAATATCTCAAAATGTGTACACTATATGTTCATGAAAATACGTGCATCCCAACGTTGCATTAGAACAGCATTTCTCAACATTTTTTCATTCGCGAACCCCTTGACCTGTTATCATTGGCTTCACGTACCTCCAACAGTCAATTTATCTATTTTCACATTATAAATGGATAAGAAATTTTAAAATAAGTTTAACAATGGCAAATTTGAAGAAAAAAGATGTATAAGTATATTATTTGCTCGGATGAAATAGTGACGAACAACGTTACGCCGCCTGATCAGGTAGTCTGGTTTACACTTTAATGTTATTATAGTATTATTATAGTACTATACATAAACTTCCAGAATATTATAAAAAACCGATTTTTATCTATGTGTCAAAAATTACAAAATTAATAATTGTCCAAGCGTAATATGTTACTATATAAAAAATTAATAATTTGGTCTCTAAAAATATGAATAGTATAAGTATAACCATACATCGAGGTAAAATATTTTCCATTATCATTTTAAAGTTTAGACATAACGTTATTATGATTACACGAATACAATCTTAATGTTGTAAATATAATTATTACTTATTTACTATTCATATTTTGTATTTAATTTAACATTTAACGCATGTTTTATAGCAATAAAATAATTATATCTAGAAGGAAAAAGTGTCATAGTTAATATTTATTTATAACTACAATAACTCTCTTTAACCAAACAATTATTTTAAGGCATTTTTATAACTTAAGAATCAATTTTAAATAAGTGAAATTATTAAGATAAAAATATTAGTTATTTAATTTGACTCTCGTTCGCGATGTATTTTACTGCATACAGACACATCGGTAAATTAATATTTCTTGTCACTGCTGAATTCAGCCGACATAGGAATAGGTACCAAGTACGAAAATATACGAGGACTAAGCTACAGAAAATAGCTAACCTTTATAACATATTACAACGAACATCATTCAATTGTTATTTAAACTTAAAAAGAAATTGAAATAATGTACTAGTGTATGGTACCTACTTTCAAAACAGGGGCAGTTATAAGGGTGGCGATAGGTGGATTACCCCTCCTCCTTGGATCATATTTTAATAAATTAATTAGAAATACTGATTAATTGCAAAAATTATTGTACGCAATACAGTCTTAAAAGGCATAGACTCCAAAAATTTAAGAGCCCCAAATTCACAAAATTGTCATTATTTAGAAAATTTTAGAATACCGTGTACATCAAATTCAAACGATTAAACCTAACATTGCAAATTCAGCTGTACAAAATTAGGCAGGGAAACAATTATATGCATCTTTTCCCGAAAAGTATTAATCAAAAATTTAAATTTGACTATCTTAGTGAGTCAGTAGAAATTATAACTTGGCTTATCAACTTGGCAACGTTTTTAAATTCAAGAAAAAACGCTTATTATTTTGACCGGGAAGGGTTCTGTGTTGACATTATATTTTTATGAGACCAAGAAAAGTACAAAAGTACATTTTACCAGCGGATTAACTATAACCTCCACTCTCAAATATTAACTTAATAAAAACACCATCAATTTCAAATTGGAGCATCATAATTGACTTTGAACACTAAACTTCATTCTACACACACATAAACACACACTTACAGTCTAATTATAAATTTATCATTCAATTACTAACAAACAATATTCAGTTATTATGTTTGATTTCATTGTTTTTACAAACTAACAATAGATACTATAAGTAGATAAAAGTGTAAATGTAAAATAAATTATGTATAAAACGATGATAGGAATATGTATATGATAATGTATTTTTATGAATATAAATCTGGATCATTAAATACTACAAATCAAGTTTAAAACAATATCTCACAAATCAAACTGTCAATAATCTACATTTATTGTTCTTAATTATAATCTTAGTTTTGTAAATATTCAGTTTGGTCGTCAAATATTGCATTTTAAGTTTATAATTAAATACTAACATTAAAATTCGCTTTTAATGAATAATTTTTCTGTTGAAGTTGATTTATTTAAACGAGAGCTTAAAGGTAGTTCACTCCAAAATTTGTACGTTTCCTTATATGGATTTTTTTTAATTGTTGGTTTGGCTGAATCTATGTACAAGACAGATGAATCTTCAACTGTAGTAAATACTGGCCAAACTGGTCCATTATCTGTTCCGTCCACGGTTGGAGTCCTAAAAAAATGTATCATTAATATTGGAAATATATGTGGATAATATTTTTAAACCACATTTTTAATAAAACAAATAAGTTTTAGTAGCATTAATTATTAAATTGCAATATGAAATTCGTAATACTTTAAAACTCGACAGTAAATATATAATAATAATAAATAAAATAACAAATTATTATTTTTGATTACTTAATGTAAGTATATTATATGGATTATAAACGTATCATTATAACTAAACTCAAAATTATAAATACTAAACTCACTTGGACTGTACAAATTTTACCCAAATATCAACCATAAGCTTAGAAACTTTACTATCTTTTTCGTTCAATCCTTTGGGAATTAACTCTTTTAACGGGAACAAACTGATCATTTCATCGCCATGACTGACTCCTAGAGACTTCTCGCACTCGCCGTACACTTTATTAAACGAAAACTCTTGTTCGTAATCAAACACGTAAAAATAGACCGGTGAAGCTAATTTCTTGCCCATATTCATAGAAGCCGTGATAAAAACTCCTTCACTGATCATCTGTACGTAAATGTGTACGACTTAAAATGTTATCAAAACTGAAGAAGTAAATTCGTTTATATGAAGCAAATGCATCATAAGAATATACGAGTATTAGGTACGATGTACATTAACTGTATCCGCATGGGAGTCATCTTCCACCTTTCCCGACGGGAAATATTTTTTCATAATCCTATCCTTGATGTCATCCATGTGCTCGGGTAATACTATATGTCGATACATTATCAAGTAAGACAATAGATGACTGGTGTACGTGTTAAGTTCCGGATACTTCAAAGATGTTTCGTTGAACAAATCTGAAAAAAAAGAAAAGGAATTATAAAAATATTTTTACATGTCAAATATATTACGATAGTAATATTATAAGATATAATATATTATATGATATATACTTTTTTTATCAACAGAAAACACAGTCAAAGGCAAGGTCTTTTAGTATAAAATTACAGAAATCTATTAAAAATAATATGGGTTCCAAATTTTAAAACCTGATGACTGGTAGTTTGTGAAAGATTATAAGATATATAATAGTTCAAATTAACTACCTAATCACAGTATCACACTGTTATATTAACTACAATATGTGAACATGCAATATAACATCACGAATGACAAAACTAACAATGGTTTGTAGTTAAATATATGTTTTGTTGTTTGAATATACAAGAATCGGCTTTATGTAATTTTAAATAAATTATATTTATCTATATAATTATATTTACTATTTGTAATCGTTTTCCATTATAATTTATAGTATGACAAATATCTTTTACAAAAAATAATTGAACATTTAAGTAGATAATTCAATGAAGGAATAATTTAAAAAAAATACCATTATTAATTTAAATAAAATTATTCGCTTTATTAGTTTTTTACATAGATAAATATATATTATACATATATATTATACTCAATTTATTTATATCTTAATGATTACATTTACAGTTAACACAGTAAATTATAATATTTGTAAGAGTAAAATTTAAAAATGAATCTATAAACATAAGCCTAATAAAAGATAATTTATTATGTGAATAGAGGACTAAGTATCATTATTTTATGTTGCTTTATAAATTTATATGTTTATGTTGAAGACTCAAAAGAACATGAAAATACTATTTTAGTGTTTTTACGACGGTTACGTTTTTTTTTCGAAAACACATATTTTATAAATCTTCATGTTCGATAAAACTCAAAGAACAGTCAAATAAACGTTACAAATTTCTAGCAATATTTCATGTGTAATGAATATAACAAAACTCCAATTTTCATTTTTAGCTCTTAAATTGGTTAACAATAGTCATATTTTTATTAATCACTCATGATCCACTTGCATTTGCTTTATTCTTGAATTGTATGTACCATTTAACTTTTATTATGAATTTATTATCAAAATAAATTTCTCGAGACCACTCGTACAACTTATAAATTTATCCATCTCATTTATATTAATTTATATTATTTCGACAATATTCCGACAGTCGTCCGGATGTTAGTCGCCACTGAATGGAGGATTTAGATTTAGATTTAAAATAATATCACTTTTTTGATTCTCTTTTTTTCTTTTGTTTTTTTGTATGGTTAATTACTAAATAGTAAATGTAGGATTATAAGTTATTATAAACTTATTATTTATAAATTCAAAATATGCCATACTTAAACATGCACCACAATTCGATAGGTAACCGGCTTAAAATAATATTATAAGTGATAATTCTTTTATTTTATATTTACGTTTCTTTACCTGCGACAATAGCAACAATTAGCAACATTATTAAAAATAATACATTGTAATACAATGGTACATAGTACATTGCCCATTAAAAAATTCTCAAGTAGAGGTATCTGTTTTTGACATGTGACAATTGAACAGAACAAAGTCAACATTTTTATTACATTATAATAGCATTATTATTTTACATTTAATGTAGGTACACAAATGCAATCAAATTATCAAATTCATGATTGTTTTATTATTTATCAGACTAAAAATTATAATAAGTGTATGATGATTATATTTTTGTGTTTTTTTTACTCCGTAATCATATTTGTCTATTTTATAAGTGTATAACTGAGTATTCGCTACTTATTAAATCACTTAAGCTTAAGCATACCGAGTGTACTCAGAAGCATTACTCTTTTACCTCAATAGAAACATTACTGCTGATTGCTTACCTGAAGCAAATAAGCCTCCTTCGCCCGAGTTAATACCAATTATAGTAGGCACAAATGATTCTTGTTTAAAATCGCTTATTGGATTGTGACAAATAAATGCTTCTTCTTTTGAATTGCATGATTCAATGACAGGAAAAAATACTATGCTTGGGTGAATTATCCAGTCCTGAAATATAAAAATTATCAAGCTTCATATAGGAGTAGTATAGGTATAATAATTATATTTATCAGTTTTTCATTTGAATCTCCAGAAATAGTTTCAACGTGTATATACAGAAAGTATTACACTACTGGAGTTTGTCACTATTATTGATGTTGAACTCATGGCTCCTCATTAATCATAATTATTTTCAAAAACAATCATATTATTACTTACGAAAAATTTACTCTGAGTTTTGACCAGATTTTTGGCTGGAATTTTCTGTAAACAGTCTAATAAGTCTTTTGAGGTATCGGCATTACATCCGGAAAGGGTGGCAACTGCTTCAGTGCGCTTACGAATCAAGCCAGGTGATGCCACAGCCCAGTTGCACAAAGGCGTACCACTCTGGAGTATGGCTTTATGGAAGAGACCTTTGCTCATCGGTGACAATAAATGATATCCAGTGCTAGCAGCTCCTGCACTTTCACCGAACACTGTCACCTGTCCAGGATCACCACCGAACTTAGCGATATTTTCTTGGACCCAACGTAACGCCATAGTTTGATCTTTCATTCCGTAGTTACCTGGTATCACGTCGTCTTCAGTGCTGATAAATCCTAGACGAAAAATAAAATATTTATAACAAACGAGTTCGGACTTGAGCTACAATGTTGTCTTACCGAATAAACCGAGCCTGTAATTGAAAGATACGAAAACGACATCTTTGTCCATAAAGTAATCAGGTCCGTACAGTTCAGACCTGCTGTGACCAGCGTGAAATCCTCCACCGTGTATCCAAAACATAACCGGCAATTTTCCATTTAAATTTGGTGTGTGAACATTCAAGTACAGACAGTCTTCCTCGCCGTCTATTACATCTTTAACTGCAAATATGAAATGATTGTTTTGAATACATACGTTCGTTTCTTTTGTAGCATCCAAAACGCCATCCCACGCGTCAGCTGGTTTTGGAGGCTAAAATCAATCGAACAATAACTGGTTATCGATTATCGTTATTTATAGATGATGTGTGAAATCCAACATTTGTATATTATAATATAATATGCGTACCTTAAATCTTAGTTCGTTAACCGGAGGCTTTGCATATGGTATACTAGTAAAAGAATAAAAATCTCGACCATTTCTTGATTTTGAAATCCGTCCTTTTAAAGCACCTTTCGAAATTCTTACCAATGGATCGCAAAGCACCGTGCTCAGGAATGATATGCATAATGTAATATACAGCCACCTCATTATAAGCTAAAGAATAAACATATTTTATTATTTTATTCATACAATTTACTTACATACTTCCAAACATTACATTTTGTGATATTATTATAATATATTATATTTTATCATGTATTTCCGACATTTAAATTTATTAACATTGACTTGTTTAATTTTATATTAATATAATAAGCATGCTTTTGAAAAAAAAAAAATAAGCGGACAGGACTCACTCTGCTGTACAGACGTACAGTAGGGAGTAGAGTGAACTTCGTTTATAGGGTAGGTCACTGTAATGGATGTGTTAAATTGTAATGCAAAGACAAGTAATTCAAAAATTTAAAAAAATCGAATATTTTAAATATCTATAAATAGCTTAAAAATTAGTAAAATATTTAATTGTATAAATGCCAATTTAAACATTTGGTAAAAGTTTCAAGTTTTACAACTTATACTTTATAAAGAATAACAAATACCTAAAATCATTTGAGAATAAATCGTTATTTTAGGCAATTTTGTAAAAATTTAAATTTTAGACGTTTATAACAATTTTTTTTTAAATTTCGTTAGAGTTTTTTATTTTTATTTGGAGAATCACTAATGTATAACCTTGTGTCAAAGTTTTTAACCTTTAGTATAAATGCCACAAACTTTATGAAATTTCAACTTCAAAATAACTTGCAAGTTATTGTGTTTTAAACTTAAGGCTTTTCGTTTTTGAGTTAAAGCATAATTAAACAATTTATTTTTTCAAAAAGTTTTTTTGTGTGAAAATTGCCGTTTTTCCTGGTGCTTTTAAAAACTTTTTATTTTTTTTTAATTTTGATCTCCCAAAGTACCAACTAGATTCGCATTCCTTTCAGTTTCAGAAAAGTTGTCAAATAAGAAAATCGAATTATTTTTACATCTCCAAAACATGTGGTCAGACACAAAAAAAATCAATACATTCATTACTCAGAATATTGTGAAAAACACAATTTTTTTGTTGATTTTTTATCAAATTACCCAACTATCAACATTTAGAAAATTTGATCGAGAAGAATAATCAAGTAGATACTGCAAATTTGTTAGAGAAGAAAATTTTAATATATCGTACTCAGTATTGTAGAATGTCAAACAATATTATAATATAAGTACCTATATTCTATTATGTACTTACAGTTTAGAATAAGCCATGTTAAGTTTAAAAGTATAAATCCCAATATTATTAATTCACACAATAATATTATACAGGTAAAACATCAGAAATACCATTTGGGTTATGTGGGTTATATAAATTATTTGTTATTTTGATGATTATTGATGATTTAGTCATCTTGAGTTTAGCTACGAAAAGCTCGTAAAAAATGTAAAAATAAAAGAGTCAAAATATTTTTTTCGTGTGCTTTTATAGCCCTATACTCTATAGTCTATAATATAGAAAACATAGCTACACATTTATTACGATGCTGTATGTATAAAATCTTTAATAAAATGATTGTAGGTGTGTTCAAATTTTAGAACAAATAATTTTACAATATTACGATAGTATGTAATTAATAGCCTCTTTAAAATTATTCAACTGTTCAAGTATATACCATTAACAACTATGTTATCGAATCAACAACTCAGAGAATTTACATTTAAAATAAATTAATAATATTTTACACAAAATTCGGAACGTGTTACAGTACCTAATGTATTTTAATGATGTGCTATTTTTATTTAACTTTTCTATTTTTCAAAAGCCTATCAATGTTCATCAATAATATAACCAACTACTGCAGGTAATCACTACAAAGCTATAACCAATTTTTAAGAGAAATCTACATTATTTAAGTGTAGGAAACATATCATTTTACTTCAGTCCTATTTATCATAACCTAAATATTACTATCATCGACCAAATAAAAATGAATAAAATGAAAATCATGGTCAATTTAAAAAAAAAAGAATCGATTGAATACAATTTTATGGAATACCTCCCACCATAAAAATATTTTAAATGCACGCAGCTTGAATGGTTAACATTATGGATTCTCTTTGGTTATTTAGTAGTAGACGAGAAAAAATAATTTCAAACAAAAATGCACACTGTGTGGTCGTTCAAACAATATTACGACACTGTAAGAATGTGACAATTTTTGTAGAATTCGAAGTTAATACATGTATTACGTACAACAAAACACGGATCATAGGTAAAAAAATATAATAATAATAAATTTTAAATTGACGTATCGGAGCAGGAAGTTATTAAATTGACCTTTTCGATGGTTATTTAATTTAACACTTGAATACACATAATGATGTAGGTGGATATAGGTTTATGATATACGATCGAATTTGAAAAAAATTATACATTTCTAGAATATGTTTGTATACTATGTATAATATATAATATACCTATTAAATATAATGATAGTTACATTATAATATATATAAAAGGGTATTTCTAAAAAAGCTACTCTCCTGTGTCAAACGTTTTTTGTGAGATTAAAAATATAAACACGAATAATCTGGGAAATACTTACTTCGGAGTTCGGATTGGTACTGTGGTTCGTTTAGTTGCCGTAATCGTACTGACTACCAACAACAAGTAACAACGCGCCGGTAGATCCATAGAGGTACCTACTACGGCCACGGACGGAGACGACCATTTTGTTGAAAACAATAAAAACATTTCAACCTTGCCTTAAACCAGCCTAGATTAAAAATCCGATTCAAGTATTCTGTACACATATATTATATTATTATATCGTATTTGATATCGTATGAAAAGCTTTTTTTTTTTCAGCCAACTCTAACAATATAACTTGGTGAATTCCAGTTTTGATATTTTCGTACATATGAAGCAATACATCGGACAATATTTTTATACAATAAAATATATATTATAGTAACGTGTAATTGATGTGTAGTAGGTTAATTATGTACATAAATAAAAAAATAATAATAAAAACATAGACCTATCGAGAAAATAAATGCGTTAAACGTTGAAAAGAACACCATGCGTGTGTACACTCACTTCGTATACGCTGTTGATAGGGTCCAATTTATTGTATTTGATTTTGTATATTTACCGTCTTTTATTATAGGCATTCGTGTTTTCAACTTAGACGGTTCATACCATAGAGTAGTGGTTCTCAACCTTTATTGAGTTGCCACCCCCTATAAAAAAAAAAAAAAAATTGTCAACGCCCCCTATAAAAAAAACAACTAAAAGTAAAATGGTATGCTTGAATAGAGTATAATTGAAAACTAAATAAAAAATATAAATGTATAAGTAATAGAACGTGTTTAAACAATAAATGAATTATTAAAATTAATAATAATAATAATAATAATAATAAATTGTAATGATCAGTGGTTGTACTTGGTATACCAGAGCTAATTTTCTTACGTTGCGTTTAATGCTGGTAAGACGAAGGCGTAGGCTTATAGAATTGTATAACCTAAACTTAACCTAATGGAATGGCATAGTATTTATTATTTATTATTTATTCAAGCCTTGCTTACCCCCATACCACCCAAAACAAACTCGCCATCCCTCGGTACCTTTTCACGGCCCACAAGGGGTAATTTCACCCACATTGAAAACCACTGCTATGAAATGTAGATACTTCACCGTGCGCCTGACACTTAAAAAGATTATCGTTCATGAAACTCGAACGGTTATGTAATAATAATATATTACAAAAAATACCGACATCAACAGGTACTTACACTGTGTAAAAATTATAATTATTTCCGCGCTGTTATCATATATATATATAATATAAGTTTATGTAGCCAAAAATAATTCGTTCGTCCGGTAGGCATAATAGATTGGGTGTATTCATCTAGTTACGTTATTATTATTAAGTAGTTAAGTATAATAATACTAATCAACGGTACATGGGATTTCATGAACTAACCGAAACATACGGTAATGTTTGTACAGCTGCTGCGTGTTCGACGGTGTACCTATAGCCTGTAATCTATAGGTAGATACTCATGTTCAATACTAGGCCAAGACTTTCGCAGGTGCGCAGATGAGCTATTAAAAATAGAATTTCGTCCTCTGTGCACGACATACTTCGGTATAATTATATACGTTGCAATTGCCAACATTGGTAAATTCAAGTAGTTATATAATTACCATAATTATATGACGTTACTACAAATGCAGTTACCACGCTTGGGAAAACAACAACAATCTATTACGAAAATACGACTCGAAATGTCCCTCTCGAAATACGTTTATCATGGTTTTTTTTTCTGAAAAACAAAAATATTTTATTATATTCTTCGTACATTTAATACTATAGGTACCTACGAACATGGTTTCTTGTAGACTTAAATTATAATGTATATAGTATAATTGTATCTAGTGTGCCAATGCACGTACGACATACATACGCTTGTTCAGTCATATTTAGTTATTTTTCGCTCATTGAAAATAGGTAATATTTATTTTATAATACTGTTGTAAGTTTGGTACAAATACGAAAAATAAGACCTATTACGAGATGACATCTAATAATAATAATAATTTATAAGTCATACTAGAATTCTAATTGTTATGTGCGCACGGTAAATTACGCAGTCGCTGATATGAGCATACAAAATAATAGAATTTAATTGTTCTGTGATATTATAATAATCATTTATGGTTGTACCTACTACCTATATCAAATTTTTTGGTATGCTTTATCGGTTTATCGGCTTTATCGAGCTTGTATAATTTTAACACTTACTATCGACTTGAAAAGTCTATACACTATTCATTTTTATATTGCTGTTATTTTATGATTAATCATTTAATAGAGCTCTTTACTTAAATTTAAAATATTAGCAAAATCGGTGGCTTAAACATGAACAAAAATAAGTACTACGATAGTTGGAAATATACTTAGAACAAACTGCAGTGTTCAGAGTTTAAAACGTTAAGATTATTGAAAAATATTGAAAATCATTGCACAGTGTAAAAACAGTGTGATTATGCCTACCTACTTTATTAGGCACTAATTTCATCTCCTTCATCTTGGTACTGCAGGATGTTGGCAATTATAATATATTATGCATATGGAATGCATCTAGGATAACTGATAATTAGAACCCGAACATTAATGAACAGCGTATCATTGTATAGTATACCAATATGTATTCGAATAAGACAAAATAGTCGGTTATTTGTTCAAAAGTTTGCTTATTACCTACTATAATTTTTCAATTAATGAATTTACGAAAAATAAATGAACTCGTAACATTTCAATTATTTAATAATAAGTAAAGGCAAAAAATAGATGGTTTTATATTTTTAATTGCCGACATAAACGATTGAAATAAAAATAACGGTTCACCGCTTCAAACGTTGCAGCGCACTAACTCAATTGAACGACTAAGAGAAAAGTCTTGTGAGGAACTATTATCAGCAAAAATGTACTTAAACAACCAAAACATCTAAAAACCATCTGCATTCACTTTCCTTTCAGAAAATTTGCTGTTTAAAGAAATCGAAGCATTTTTATTGCCTAAAAACAAAGTCCAGTATAAATGTTTTTATATATTTTTAAAAATTAGCTTATGGATAACCTAGTGTTAGAATTTTGAACCTTAAGTAAAAACAAAAAAAATTTTATGAATTTTCAACTACAAAATAACTTGCGAATCACCGCGATTTTAACATATTTTTTACAAATTTTAAATTCATGGGCTTATAAAAAAAATTTGAGTTAAACGATCTCCGATATTTTTTAGTTATGATAAGTATAACTTATAATTAACCTTTTATTAAATTTTCAAGAGCTTTCGGACAGCCAAATAAATTTTATAGATATTTTTAAAAAAAAAACTTATAAAATTCGAAAATTTGAATTGTTTATTAATAAGTCAAAAATTTCAAAATACTTCGAAAACTTAACCATGAATAGAGAAAGCCAATATAAAAATTTGGTGAAAATTTCAAGTGTTTGCGGTTTTTTATTTTTGAGTTAGAGCATTTAAAAAAATGTATTTTGTCAAAACGTGGTTTTGCGTAAAATTTCCCGTTTTATCCTAATATTTTTATCGTTTTTTTCACTGCTTTTAAAAAGTATTAAAAAAGTTGGATTTATTACTTGCCCGAGTTCCATCTACATTCACTTTCCTTTCAGAAAGGTTGCTTTTTAAGAAAATCTTTTTACTGACAAAAAAAATGTCGTCAGACAAAAAAAAATAAATAAATAAAATCACTCAGTTCAGAATCTAAAATCCATGAGGATCAATGTGTTAAAAATATAATAATAAATGATTCGAGGAGATAGTAATATAAACTAAAAATATTATAATAATAATCGATTCAATAAAGAATTAAAGACTTCAGTTTTAATATTTAATTTTGATTTATAACAGATAAAAGCTAATAAATTCTTACGAATTATTTAAGTTTGAACATTATATTACACACTAATACAGAAGTGCTCAACTAGGTACTTATGGAGCTATACGATTAACTATATTTACCTAATATTATTAGTCATAAGCTTATACAAAATTACAGCAATAAGCTTATTCTAACCCACGATGCTTATATGCATGGATTGTAATATAATACAATGTGATTTCGTAAATTGAAATCAAATATGAAACAAATAATAATTTTACATTAATTAAATACCTACCTAGGTAATACACGTCCACACTTTTGTTAAATACTTACTTATATCTATCTCATATCTGACTATTGCCATTTTATGACATTTTATCATAGGTAGGTCCTATTGTCATTGGCCCGGGTATTATTATTTTATTGCTATTCCAAATATTATTCTACAGATATTTCATTCTAATAAAATTCAAGAAATTAAATCTCATGGTGGCAATTTTTCGAACATAATTGTTAATAATATTTTCGATATATATATGAGTAATTACTATATAGTATAAATTTAATAAAAATAAAATATTCATAATCCAAAATTTGAAGTTAAAATAAAGTATAAATTTTAATTTATGTTCATCTTACAATCTTGGGGGAGAATATTTAATGTGCCTATATTATTGCCTAGGCAACAAGACATAATAATATGAACCCGAAGGATAAGTTGTTAATTGTATTTAGGTAATAAAATATTAAGTTTGTCCGTTGAACATTGAAATAACTGAAATTGCTTTTTAAATTATTTGAAAGACTCGTATCGCAAACTAATTGACAGTTTTTAATTTTTATCCTTAATATATAAGATGCGATATCGTTACCATAATATCGAATGAATTCAAAGTTAATTACCAATGATTTAATAGCTGTACCTATACAATGGTGGTGGATGGTTATTTCATGTTGATATTGTGCTTTAGGAATCTTTATTATCTCAATGACGTCAATTAACTCGTGGAAAAAATTAATTGAAGTCAATTGAAGTATAGGTATTTGTATAAATTAAGAACGATTTTTTTTTCTAATATCAATGTCACCTGCAATATTGGATCTTGTAACAAGATTTTTTTTTAATGAAATCAAACTTATAGTAATGTTATTATTTATCCATAGATAAATCCAAATTAATGTTTCAGCCATTGTTTGAATACCTATGACAATGGATATGCAACCAAAAACATTTATTAGCGTTCTCAACTCTTGTGATTCCACATTGTATCAATTAATATACCAATTATTGCAGACAGGTGCAACTGTTCCTATTTTTGTGGCTTCAAGTGAACGGTTTATTTCCTGTTTTCGATGTTTGAAAACGTACTTGAGTCACATATTAGACTGATGAGAAGCAATTAAATGGATTGATGCTTTTATACTCGTATAGAGGTGTATATAATCTTATGGAGAGGTTGTTAATATAATGTCCAATAAGTACCAAGATGTGTAAATATTATTTCATGATATAAATATTAATTAAGATATAATATAAATATATTATAAAATAATTATATTTATCAACATTTTAAATTTTTTCACCCCCCCCCCTAACTATGGTTTAAGACTGCAATATTCCTTATCATTACCTATATGTTTAAACGTTAAAAAGCTTTTACTTTATAGTAAGTATAGTTAAGTATAAGAAGTTACTACTTAGAGTTAGAATAGAAGTTAGAACAATACTGTATCTATGTAGGTATAAATATAATACACAATAAATGTATAACTAACATAATTATTATAATACTGGGTAGGTAACATACTTAAACATGTTAACATAATACCATTCACCGTTGATAAAGTTGATCATGTTATAGCGATGCATACATACATACAGTGCCTAACTACCAATAACGCCCTAAGGCAACACAATATTTAACGTACACCCTTAAGTTTAATCTCCCCCCCCCCCCAATTTTTCTGTAATATAAATTTTTTTAATCATTGTATACTATCTATACTTTTAGAATCGAATAAAGAACATTTTTATTTAACTTATTATAAATTTACAATTAAAATAATTATCATAGTAATAATTAGGGCTGTAGTAAAGTGCACTTTTTTTTAGCTCGTTGTTAAACATAACTTTCTAAGCGCAAAATTCAAATCATGTGACAACAAAATCATTTACGAAAATTTATTTTGCATTATATAGCATTTTTAATTTTTATTTTGTCATTTTAAGTCATATTTTACATTTCAGTGCATTATCCGGTATTTTATCAGATTCCTCCAACTAACAACTTTACGTTTACATGCATATTTTAGATTCTGAACGGAGTGATGGAATCTATTGGTTTCACAATGATGTGTTTTTTTTGTGTCTCATCAGATTTTGGGGCAGTAAAAATGCTTCGATTTCCTTATACTATCCTATACTATATTATACTATTATCCTTTTTCTAAAAGAAAAGTGAAGTGAATGTAGATGGTATTTGAGCAAGTCAAAAATCAAACTTTTTCAATACTTTTCAAAAGCGTCGACAAAAACCATACAGAAATTACGATAAAACGGCAATTTTTCGCAAAACTAAAAAACAAAAAACCACAAATACTTGAAATTTTCACTACCTAAATGTTTACCTATATTGGTGTTTTCTATATATAGTTAAGTTTACAAAATATTTCAGAATATCGATAAAAAAAATTTTGCTCTCTAAAAACTCTTGAAAATTTGATACGAAGTTTATTATAAGTTATTATAATAATCGCAATTAAAAAAAAAAAACGGGTGGACCTCGCTTTGCTGTACAGTTGGGGGTGGAGTGCACCTCGTTTATAGGATAGATCATTATTACAATGGATTTGTTAAATTTGAATGCAATGTTAGGTATCATAATATCATTGTATACAAATAACGATTCGGAACGGAGTTAATATTTTGTCTAAAATGTGTATATAATAATATAGTATTTTCTTATATTTAAATTGAATTATAATGAAATTTCGTAAAAATTTAAATTTAAAACAATCATAAAATTTTTTCTTTTAAGTCTGGTAGAATTTTTATATATTTTTGAAGGTAAGCTTATGGACAACCCAGTGTTAAAATTTTGAACCTTAAGAAACAGAAATAAACCCTAATAAACAGAAAAAATTTTATGTATTTTCAACTACAAAACAACTTGCAAATTATCGAGATTTTAACATATTTCATACAAATTTGAACTTTATGGGCTTATAAAAAAAATTTGAGTGAAACCATCTCCGATATGTTTTAGTTACAATAAGAATTACTTACATTTAATCCTTTAATTCATTTTTTGTATCAAGAGTTTTTGTACAGCCAAAAAAATTTTATAGACATTTAAAAAAAAAAAATTTACAAAAATCTAAAATTTAAATTGTCTATAAATAAGTCAAAATATGTCAAAATACTTTGAAAACTTAACCACCTATAGATAAAGTCAATATAAACATTTGGTAAAAATTTCAAATTGTTGCAGTTTTTCGTTTTTGAGTTAGAGCACTTTAAAAAAATCGATATGATTTCTCAGTCTAGAATTTTATATATTATATTATATTTTACATGTAATTTTATGATAATATTCGCTGTTCAAACGCTTATAAAAAAAATTGTGCCTATGGATTTTGATGATTTTTGAATAACAATAAAAACTACTTGTGCTGAATATTCTATTAAATTTTCAAGTATTTTGTATAAGTCAATTTTTTTTATCACCGATTATAAAAAAAAAATGTAAAAAATTCGAA